>JANHGC010005561.1:287559-299863 GCA_027560395.1 Boaedon fuliginosus | reverse complement strand
TAACAAAGGTTTGTGTGAAATTTTGGGCAGATTGGTGCAGAACTGAATTTTTGTATAGAACACATACAAACCCACAGTTCTCTTTTATATATATAGATAAAACAAGTACATGTTTTACATAACATAAATGTATTTTTAGTCCAAAGATCACATTCTTTATTAATACTGATACAGAAATAAATGCAAAACACAGTACTATGGAATAGTTGAATATAGGAGAAGAAAAAGATTTGTCAACAAATGGAATGGAAGTTGATATATTAATTAGCATTTCACAGTCCATCTTTTCATGCTTAATGTTTCCTTTGCATGATGCAGCTGTGTACTGTTGTTGCTAAAGATATATGGCTTTGTTGCTGTCTTATGTTATAAACCAGGATGATTCAGGGAGAGACTGACCTATAGACATATTGTTAATAACATGCCAAACTCTCCTTTGTTAAGTGATAACTGATGAAATAAACCTCCTGGGTGTCCTTGTTCCTTAAATCAGCAAGCAGAAGCAGTTCTGTGTATTTTATTCCTTTAGACTTGCTCCCCATATAACATGGAGAGCTATGTGTTTATGTTCAGTTTTTTTCTTCCTTGTCCTGTGGAATACATGGATGTAGCTTTTCTCCATTGGAGAGTATCCACCTCTGTGCTTTCTTCGTGTGCTAAAAACAGGTTTTTGGTTCATCACTTCCTAACAAGAGAGTAGATGTTGAGCGAGGCTTGATTTGCTCACTCCCGTTGCTTTTTAGTACTGTCCTTTGAGCTAAGCAGGCAAAGCTGATGAAAAGGTGCCTGTGGCAATAGGATTAGCTGCTGGGTTAAGAGAGGCTGATAATCAGATTTAGTTTGGGCACATTGCCTATCAGTTCCCTATCATAAGTCCTATGAATTACATAAGTACAAGTTTAAGCTCCTCTGGTTTGCACAGCTATTTAAGAAGGCCAAAAGTGGCATGAAGACAGATGTTGCCATCTGCCTCAAGCAAAAACAACGGTGGGGTGAGATGTGTGGCATTAAATTGTGTTAGGAAGCGTAATGCTGCTCTCAGGAGGTGAAGCACCATTTCAACTGTGCATTATTAGGCAGCATAATGTATTGGGGTATTGATTAGATACAAGGAGTCAGCAGCGGTCTTCTGCAGCCTTTTCACTGTATTTTGTTTTCATTTACTAGTAAATAAAATACTGGGATATTTTATAAGCTACCTTATTTTAGCAGAATTTAACTTAAAGCACTTTCCCTTTTTCATTTGTAAAATCTGGTTAGCTTTATTTTACTTGGTTCCTGTCCCTTGAGTCAAGTGTTCTATAGATCACTTTGGACATCAAAATCTTAAGATGCTAAAATACATTTATACATTTATTAATATGTTGAGATAGAAGAAAATAGATTCAGTAAAAGAAAAATCTTAGACATTGATGGAGGTCATTTGTGCATTTGTTCTTTGAATAGTATTTAAAATGAATAATGTGTAATGAAGCCAATCTTATTTTGTGTCCCACTGATTTTCAGATTCAATATTTTCTTATTTCTCCCATTGATTTCTATGAAGAAGAGAAAAAAGACTTGAATTTTGAATTTATATTATCCATAATGTTTAGCTTTATTTTAGATTGGCTTTCTGCAAATCACTGTTGTCAAGCATTGAAGAGTCAAGAACAAAACTTTACTTTAAATTCAATGGCTATTTTAAAATACTTCCTTAAAATAAAGGTTTTTGGCTTCTTAATGTTATGGCCTTGATGCTAAGTAATAAAATAAGCCCCATCCCTAATGCCTGGTATTAACGAGTATGGGGGGTGGGGGTTTGGAAAGTTTCACTTCTACTGGTACCTATTTCAGAAATTTAGGTGAGATAGAAAAAATTGGTTGGGAGTAGGTCTTATTTGCAGGCAGTCTTAAAACAAATTCAGAGACATGTATGGTACCTGCTATATACATAATATAGTGGAGCAATCATAGTTCAAGTTTAGAACCTAGGATTGTCATTTAAAACTCATTTAATTCCTGGAGTCCCCAGTTACACATTGAAGATGTACTTAGAGTCAGAAAAAATCTCTGTCTAAAAATCTAGAAAACAGTTCATAGTAGAGTAGAGATTTCTGATTAGATAGTCAAAAATAAGATAGCTGACTTACACAGAGAAGATCATGTGCCAAAGTGAATGTGGCCTTGTGTAGTTCTTGCAAGGGGAGGGAAATATATCATCATAAACTTTCTTTTGAAGGAGTCTGATCCATCTGGGAACCATTCCAAGATACTGCACAAATGACTTTCACCAGGTTTCTAAGTATTCCCTTTATCGAAAATTGTCTGGTTCAAGGCAAAGAACCGCAAATCCTATCATTTTGTTCACCTAAAATGTCAAAGAAATGTCTCAGAGAGAAAGAGCAACAAGATAGGGCTATTCCTTGATATGCCCAGTTTTAGTTTTTCTGGCAAGTTCCTTCCTTGCAGGTGTTATGATTGCAACATTGCTTAATGGCATGAAAAACAATGGTTTTATTTGTTAATCCTTTCACAATAGAATTTTATATAACACCTGTGTAAAGGTGTTTCTGGTAGAGGTCACCTGTTAATTTTGAAATTAGGTGTCACTAATTTTCTGATGACCCTCAACTCACCTATATAACGCTACTTCACATTGAAGTAGAGACACTGTAAGACAGGCCTGTCAAACTGGCAGCCCGCAGGCTGGATGCGTCACAGGCAGGCCACGCCCACCCCGGTTCCGCAAAGGCAAAAAAGTCATGATACATCACGTGATGTGATCGAGTTTGTTACCCATGCTATAGGATGTCAAAGCAAATTTCTCCAAGACTTGACCTCAATAAACATCCAGGAGTTATTCAGTAATTATTGTTAGGTAATTATTCTGAATAGTGCTGTACTCTTTCTAATAGGTTTTTTTAATCTGGGAGTCCTCCTGAACTTTCAGCCACGGTTTTAAATAGCAGATAGAGGTCACAGCTACTTTGCCCAACTTTGTCTTGTGACCTTATGTGATTCATATAGCCTTATGTGATTCAGGTTGTCTTGGCAAAGAATTCATGTTTTGGTTATCACATGGTTGGATTACTGTATAATGCAATCTATGTGGAGATGGTCCTGAAGCTGCAGTTACTGTGAAGTCCCTATTAAATCACGATGTTGGCTACCAATAGACTTCTTAGGCCAATACAAAATGAGTTATTCCCTACAAAACCTTATACAACTCCTTGCCCCTAATCTCTCTGTAGCTCTTTCTCTTTTAGCATCTTACAAAGCCATCAAAATAACCCTATTCTATCATATTATTATTCAAAATCAAAGTTTATGATGGCCATTTGGAGACTTTTTAAAAATGTATATTTTTCCTTATGTTTTTAGTATCTGTTTTTTACTATGCTGTATACTGCCTAGATTCTGAAATACCCAGGATGCTTGTGCAACATTATTCCAAATAGCCCATTGGGATTTATAGTTCCAATTACCGTAGCTTGCAGCAGAAAAGCATTTTCCTGGAAAAATATATTGACATATCACTGGTCAAATGTGTGGAAAATACAGCACCTTCATCCAGAAATATATATAATATTGTGCAAGCATATTCATTTTTACATTGTAAATTGATCATCTTAAATATTGAACTAAATCAATAGCTTAGTTTATGGTTTTAATTTAGAATTATCTCTCTTCTGTCTTCTTCTAATATCATTAGGAATGGGAAGGAAAATGTATACATTTTCTGGAGATACCTCTGGAAATGGGTTAATTTATATTAATGCAATTCTAATTTGAAACAGACTTTTTGCTAAAACGTTTGCATTGCATTTGTCTAAAATATTTTTTCAACTTTCTAGTTTAGCCGACAGTGTTAAGATTCCCTAATCACTTCCTCTTCAAGTATTAACCAGACTGGTCTTGAAAAAGCTTGTTTGTTTTTTTTTAATCAGGCAAGGTTAGCTATGACATTCCATAACTTCTTTTTATGAAATAATTCTTATGAAAGGAAATATAGAGTAGCTACAGTTAGTGGGTACTATTTTAAAAAATTAAACCAGAACAACTATTTTAGATTGGATCTTGCATAGAGCATTAGATAAGGTTTTAATCATTGTCTGCAGGTTCAATTACCCAAAAGTAATACATAGATTCAAGCATTACTTTTTGACAATGTGAATGTCAGGCCTACAAAGATAGCTTGGTATTGCAGCAGCAGAACAAAATACATCTAGCATTGAACTTCTCCTGCCCTCCCTTTCCAAGCTTCACTCTGGATTAGTTCTGCATTTCAGATTGACGTAGTTAGATGATAAATGGTTTTTCTATTAGTATGTAAACTCAATTCTATTGAAAAACTGTATCAGTCTGCAGGAACAAAAAAAAATTTCCAGTGAATTTTTCCCTTCTTTTATTGTTTTATAAACAGTGCTTTACAGGAAGAATTTCAGCTAATTTCAGTAGCTTTCCTGTTTATAAAACGCCGCCTCGAGTTCCCCTTCGGGGTGAAGAGAGGCGGGGTATAAATTTAATAAATAAATAAATAAATAAATAAATAAATAAATAAATAAATAAATAAATAAATAAATATGAATTTTCACATTCTGCAGTGTTCTCACTTTCCCCTTGGAGTCATAACAGATTTTCTTTCTGAAGGCTCCAGATATGTCCCACTCCCTGTTGATGTCAGTAAGTAACGTGTATTAAACATAAATGCTGTATGGATGGAATCTTTACACATACAATGTGCTTATGTTGGCTCAATGTAGGCTAAGATTCTGTTTGATCACTATTCTAGTTCATATAAAAGAATCGTATGTATACATGTGATTTATTTCTTCCTGTCGATACCCTGTTTCCCTGAAAATATATCCTCCCCTGAAAGTAAGACCTAGCTTGATTTTTACAAGTGCGTCCAATATACATGTGCCCCTAACTAATAGGTTAGTCAGTGGATGACATCCCCCGAAAATACGACCTGGTGCCTTTTTTGATGGCAAAAAATATAAGACAGGGTCTTATTTTTGGGAAAACATGATAGATAAACTCAAAAATAAAACTGTTTGCAGATTTGCAACATTTAAGTAATACTAACGGGAGGGTTTGCTAGAAACTCACATGATGAGCAATTTGGAATTAAAGATTGGGAGTCTCTTGGATGCAGATGCTGCTGCACTGCATAATGCAGACTTAGTTTAGTTGTGGAATGGCATAATCTTTGATTTAAACCAGGGTATGTCAAAGATCCCTCTAGCTTTTAAGAAAACAAATGTTCATATCTTTAAGACAGATCAGTATGAATTATAAAAGAATATTCTGTTGATTAATGATAACCCAGGAGGCAAAACTAATTTTCATGAATAAGAGGAGGTAATTGTTTAACTACCATATGGGAGAGCATTTCAAAGCTGATAAAATTGAAATAAATTCAGAAAAAAATTATCTTTATCTGATTAAAAATACTTGAGTTGTCAAATAGAGACATCTGTTATTTCTTTGTTTTGAAATGTTGTTCTAGAATCTGTTGAATATTAAATAATTCATTACTAAATTTGCATAGTTTGCAACCAGTAGTAATGAATTGCAAGAATCTCCGGGAGAGATTTGGCTTTGTATTCCAAAGGAAAAGAAAGCTAAATCTAAGAAATGACTTTCTTTCAAAGCTGCCACCTGCAGCTTCCTTTCTTTTCTGAACCCAAATTTAGTCCAAAGTATTGTGTGTTAATTAACCAGCAGTGGAGCAACCTGTGAGTCAGGAGAGGCGATTCCTATAAACCTCTCCTTTCCCCTTCAGCAGCTTCCTGTTTAACTTTTCAGATGATAATTCTGGCTCTTTTTACAGTTTATCTGAGAAATATTAGTCAGGTATATTTGTTTCAGGTATGATATCACCGTGAACATATTTTATAAGGAAAAACTTGATCAAACTGAAGGCCTCCCTGTCCAGCATTCTGTTTTCCCAATGAGTCACTACTTCCCTCTGAGAAGCCCTTAAGCAGGATTGAGATAGAACAGTCTACCTTCTCTTTCTCAGCAATAAGTACTGTAATTACATGCACTCTGCCTAGAGTAATGTAAAGAACAAACAGGAGAGAGAAATAAGGGCAATAGAAACCTGTGTGTGTGGGTTTGTGTGACGGGGGGAGGGCAGCCCTCAAAATATAAACACTACTGGTTTCAACTAGGTTTTGGGTCAAATAGGAAGCTGGTAGACAACTGTATACTATAATAAAACAAGAAAATTACTTGGAAGATCCAGAACAGTCCAAGCAGCACTGAAGAAAGATGAGCAGATGAAACTGGGAAGTAGGAAAACTTGCCACAAGAGTATCATTGCAATAGTGCAACTGGCATTAACCAATAAAGCAACAATCTCCCCCACCAGAAACATTTAGCTTATAAAGTTATGAATTCCAATGAAATAAAAATGGTAAACACGTGCTAACATCAATAAACAGGATGCAGAGCTAATCAATCATGGTTAAAAAAAATTGAGCCTTCAAATGGAAAAACCTGAACGAATCCAAAAACATGGAGACAAACGGGGTGGAACACAATAAAGAGCAGGAAGGACAATCAGGCTAACGCAGCCATCTTCATCTTATCCATATTCAACTTGAGGCAATGGAGGACATTCAAGTATTAAGATGTTTCGATACTGTTGACCATGTATTTTCCTCAAGAATAATAAAATCTGATATTTTCAGCATAACAATTATATCGAAGGACTGATCAGGAATGACGGCACTAAGGGGAAGAAAATAAATATAACCCATGATTAATCCCCAAGGGAACTCCCTGTAATAGGAAATTCCTGGCATTATAAGACTTTAACCACCAAGTGCATAGTCAGTAAATGTCAACCATCTTACAGGCTTAACCAGCAAAGGAAACTCCTGGGACATCTTTTTACCCTCTTTTAAACTTTACTGAAAATTCCATATGGGTACAGAATTTGTTGTTGTTAGTCGCAAAGTCCTGTCTAATCCTTCGCGACCCCATGGACAATGTTCCTCCAAGCCTTCCTGTCCTCTACCATCCCCCAGAGTCCATTCTTTTTGCCTTTTGGTATCCTCCATGGAGTTTTCATGGCAAAGATACTGGAGTGGGTTGCCATTTCCTTCTCCAGTGGGTCATGTTTTGTCAGAGCTCTCTGCTATGACCTGTCCGTATTGAGAGGCCCTTCATGACATAGCTCATAGCTTTATTGAGCTACGCAAGCCCCTTTGCCATGACAAGGCAATGATCCATGAAAGGGGGATACAGAATTAGAAAAGCCAATTCTAATGGTTTTATACCCAATGGGAAAACTTTCCCTTTCCCCCTGGTCCTCCCACTGCCCATTTGTCTACCCAATAAGTACACTCGCTTTGTTTTGGGAATGGTCTTTCTGCCTTAAGACTTTCCCAGCTGATGACCTTGGGGTGCTGGATTTATGTCAGGTTCAAGTCGCCACATTTGCATTCCTTTGCCCTCGATACTGCCCCCTGCATTCCAATGCCTTCCCTCCCCCCTCCTGTTGCTGCTGTGTGGTTGTGAGTGGGCTTGCGTGGCAAGCCAGCCATGACAGTAATGCTCAGGAACCATTATCCAAACAGCAGTAATTGCTGAAGTATATCTGAGATACTGTACTCTCATTGTGAAGGAGCAGGGCAGAAGTAAGGCACAGAGGTTTTAACCACCATCATTCAGAACTCAATGTTGTGCTTTCTCGAGCTACTGTACCTGCCTGGTTATAAAAAGGAAGCAAATGCAAATTAATAATTTTAATACGAAGAAGGTTTCAGAGGGAGTTGCTTCAACAAAGGACAAAGAGTCTTGAAAATTGTCAGCAGTTAAAGAACAATTCCCCAGTCAGATAAAACAAGACAGAGAAACAGGTAAAAGTGTAGGTGGCAGACAGGAAAGGGATCAGCCAAAAAAGATAGTGTAAGAAGAGCCCTGCCTAGTTTTTGGAATTCTTTCTCTGAGACAGGAGTCTATTAAAATAGTGTAGGAGTAGAAGACAGTTTAAAACAAGGTGGTGGAGGAGAACTGGTGGAAGAAAATAATGAACAGTGTTTGCCATTTCGTTAGAGAAGAATTCTCGTAATCCTTCAGCTGAAAGCACCTTCTCCAGCACAAGAGTAAAAGCACCAATAGAGAATGAAAGCTAAAGAAGAGTTGCTGAGCCCTGCCCTGAGACTGAATGGAGCATGAAAGAAGGCCTGTTTTGCCTCTGATATTAGGTGAGAAGAGGCACTTTCCAAACCTCTTTCTAGCCTTCTAACCATACCTTTCTCTCTCTCCTCAGAGTCACAGATCTTTATGGTCAGTGGGGGGAAGCACATAGCACAAATCTAAGATAGGGAGCATTCCAATCCAGAGGAGCATTTCTGATGTCAGTGGTTTGACTACAGAATTGAGGTAAAGGAACAACAGTAGTAGATTATGTGGAACAGAGACAGAGGGAGGGAAATAAATAAATAAATAAATAAAAAACCCTGAAAGATTTCTCTGAAAGCACAACTGAAAATGACTCACATACAGGGCTTTTTTTCTGGGGGAACTCACCGGAACAGAGTTCCAGCACCTTTTTTTCCTTAGACTTCTTTTGTATATTAGTATATCTATGGTGCACATGTGCAATACGACGGGAGTTCCAGTACCTTTTTTTTTTTAGTTCCGGTACCTTTTTTTTTAGAAAAAAAGCACTGCTCACATATGAGATCCATGAATCACAACATGCACAACATGCAGTACCTGTTAGGTGGAAGTTGAGATTGCATCCTGAATCTCAATTCATTTATCAGTTTAATTAAAAAGTCTGTCTAGTATTGAAATATTGGGGAGGGGGACAGAAATGTCCTTTGTTTTAATTATTTTCCCCACATCATATATCATTTAATTATCATGTACACTTTTTCCTCATGATTCCTTAACTTGCTCTTTTTTAAACTAAGAAATCCCAAGACTTTGCAGAATTTCTGTAGTCTGTCAATCATTTTGGTTATCCTATATAGACATATTTTTTTAGCTTTCTTTTTTAGGTTGGTATACTCCAAGAGTGATTATGTTGTAAAAGGATACACAGGCATTATGAGATTGGAGGTTTTATTTTGGATTTTATTCCTAATTACTCTCAGTGTGGAACTTTAGCTTTCTAAAGCAACTACACATTGAGTTGATTTTTTTTCTTTAATTCCAAGGTTCCTGTCTGATAATATCAGCACCAGCCCCTCAAGTTAGTTAGCATTTTTGCCTCTGAAGCATGACAATAATTGGTTATATCGTTTTTTTTATTTTAACAGTAATTTATTCTTCTGTGTGAAAATATGCTTTTAGAGTTCTTTGTTGTCATTAGCAAATTTTACCATCTTCCTGCTCACATCTAATTCCATAACACTTGTGAACTAGTAAACCAACACTGGCTTCAGTAAAGCTCATGAAAGGAAGGGACACTATTTACATTCTCCATATGAGAACTTTCAATTTATTCTTGTTCTTAGCCTCCTATATTTCATAAATTATTGATTCAGAAGATGAACTATCTCTTATACCATGGCTACTTTGTTTGCTGATGTCTTTTTAAATGTGGTACATCATCAAAACAATTTCACATCTGAGCAGTTTTAAGAATTCTTTGATGGGCAGCATCGGGAATGGGCGGCTTGTTTGTTTTCAGCTTGTCAATTAGCTTTAAATGGAATTCCTTCTCTTGACACCATTCTTTCACTCAGCAGCTCAGATTCTATTTCTAAAAATGTCTATTCAGGGAACAGTGTCTTATCTTTTTTTCTGCAGTGAAAACAAAAGCAAAGCAATCATTCAACTTAGTCTCAAAATCCTTTCCCTTTCTATTATTATGCAATAGGTTAGCGGCTTCTCCCAGCAAGTTCCCTGAATTGTGTTTTCAGGCAAGACCTACAGAGTACCGTAGCTGTACACCGACTAGAAATAACAAAACATGTTATGGTTCAGCACAGTATATAAACCTGTCTCTTTAACAGTCTGTATTTTCCGCAATAGAATATCATTGAACTTCGCTTCCAAGCAGCCCCATTATTAGCATAGCTAATAATGATGGATGCCAGAAGTTAGACTCTGACAACATCTGGAGGAACCCTAGTCCCCTGCCTTGCTTCTACAGTGCTTTTTTTCTGGCGGAATGCACCGGAACAGAGGTCCGGCACCTTTTTTTCCTTAGACTTCTTTTGTATATTAGTATATCTATGGTGCGCATGCGCAATACGACAGACATCAATAGGAGTTCCGGTACCTTTTTTTTTAGATCCGGTACCTTTTTTTTTTAGAAAAAAAGCACTGCTTCTACATATTACTTATAACCTATTTCTACCCATCTGAACAATCAAAATAGATAACTGGGCTGCTTCTTCAGAGGTTACTCTTCTCAAGTACGAAGCTGTTGGCTTCATTTGGCCACAGCAAGGAATTTGTTCTTTGCTGACAGGAAACAAAAAATTGATGATACCTAGCTTTAAATTGCAATTATTTATGAGATGGTCCTTGCTTGATTCTGTTGCTTAGGCCAACAGTGCTATAACGTCTTTCTGGACACAGTCATTTTTTAAAGTCATAAACTGATGTAAAGAACCAAATATCAAATCAAATAATAAAACCTTCACACTTCCTTCCAACCTTCGTCCATCTTCTTTATCATGGTCCATATTGGGGTAGCAATTTTCATCTATTTTAACCATTCTTCCAAGCTGGCAAACCTTTTCTTACATCAAGATAATTCCCACTCAGTAATCTGCTAGGGCTGCATGCCAGTGGTGGGTAAATCATCCAACTAATACCTTACCACTTTTACTTCCTCTTTTGTTTCTGATCTTTGTTTCCTGTTTTCCCCTACAGTATAAACTTTGGGGATTAACAGCTCTTGATGACATTGATGACCTAGCCTTTTGTATATCTATTAACCCTTTTGGTTCTGAGGTTTTCTGAAGGTGCCCCACTGTCAGAAACTTGTATATCTAGTATACAGGAAAAGGTCTTATCCTATATTACTCCCAGGCTATGGAATCTACTCCTCAGTAATTGCATTTGACTCCTACTCTTTCCTTTTGCCAGGCTTTTAATTGTTCATTGGTGACTGCAATCATTTTTATTATACAATATTTATAAAAGCTTGTGTTATTTTCCATAGTTTATTTATCTTAGGCTCAAATGCTGGAATTGACTGAAAAAATATAGTAGTCTGTGAATCAAGCCTTGGATTGCAAGTTTTCTTGTGTTGCTTTAGAGAGCCAAGCTCAAAAGTTAGCTTTTTTCATACTCTTCCCCTTTTATTTAATGTGCCATCTACGGCATTAGATGAGAGCAATAGTGAAATCTTACTTGATTCTTTATGCAAATTAAATTGCATGCATCTAGACTTGAATTACATAACTTCTTAATCATTAATGTTAGGGTTTTGCATGGATCACTCTAATTCCTTTGCATTATCAACTAGTTTATCACTTTTCACAAGTTCATTTGGGGATCATCATATTATAATAGTTATATTCTCACGACAAGAACTTTAGCTAAAAGATAATTAGTCTGTTACCATTCAGATGTATTGGCTTTACAGTGTCCAGAATTCCTTTGGTCATGCTAGCCAGGAATTCTGAAAGTTGCCTTGGCAACACATCTGGAAGGCACCCAAATAGAAGTTTTAGTCTAGTAGAACCTGCTTCTTATTTAAAGGAGGTGGGGGTTGGGGTTAGGTTTCTCTTTTGCCTTTGGTTTCTGCAAAAGATAGAAAGACAATGAAGCTTCAGCAAAAAATTTTCTAGAATTCTCTAGTGATATATGCAACATTAATAAGTTTGTTCATGACTGCTATATCACCCCGTTATGTAATCAAACGCTTCAGCAAAGTTTTCTAGCTTTTAAGCTATGAATAACTTCTCAGCTTTTAGCTTGTTAATTAGAATTGCTTTAATATTGAACAAGAAAAATCTCTTTGCCATTGCTTGCTTGGCCTAGCAATGTCTTTTTGATGAAATTTTAGCATTTTGCAAACAGTCGTACCTTTTAAAGAAAGTATTTCTTTACTGCTACCATATGCCTCCCAGTGCCCAGTGAGATCGCATAGGGAGGGCCTGCTCCAGATCCCATCAGCGAGACAATGTCGTCTGGCGGGGCCTAGGGTGAGGGCCTTCTCGGTGGCGGCGCCATCCCTCTGGAACATGCTCCCCGCGGAGATTAGAACCGCTACTAGCTTGCCGACCTTCCGCAAAGCCGTGAAGACGTGGCTTTGTCGGCAGGCATGGACTTGACCATCTGTCCCCCTACCCCATGGATGATTGAGTGAGTGATTGAGTTTTGAATTTTACTGTAT
>JANHGC010005561.1:264053-275171 GCA_027560395.1 Boaedon fuliginosus | reverse complement strand
CATTAAAAACAACAACATTGCATGTCTGTTGGCGATGGTTTGGGCTACAGTTGCTTTTTCCAAATTTAAGCATAGTATCCATATCTATTATATCTATTGATATAATAACTAACTTACAAAAAAATAAAAATTCAATAATTCCATTTTCAAATTCCCTATCCTTTTTATCATAATTCAGATAAATCATTTGCATTAATCACCACCATTATTCTATCACAATCAATATCTATTTTAAACCATGACACTCCTCCTCCTATCTCTACTTTCAATTCATCTTTAATTCGCTTAAAATGCCATACATTCATTTCCTATTTCCTTCCCAAGTTGTATTCTCATTTTGCTTTCATATTTAAAAAAATAGAGAAAAGAAAGAAAGATTATACGGTTTAAAAATATCTATGGCTTAAAACACACTAAAATACTTAATCAACCAAATTCATTCTCTTAAAATCTTTTTAATTATAAAATCTCAAACTGTTTCAGTCCATGCCTCTTCCACCTAGCCCTTATCTCTATGCTGTTGCACTATCTCTCACCACCTCCGGCTCCACTTCTCCCGGTCGGCTCTCCAGCAACTTCCTAATTTTCAATCAGACAATCTAATGCACCAATAATTTTGGGCCCCAGCTCATATATTTCCACCACTGCATCCTCCATCTTTTTGGGCTGCTACAGAGCCATAACAGCGCTCCTTTCCTTCTCCTCCTCTGCCGCCATATTTCACAGTATAAAATTAAGTCCGTGTTTTTTCTTTTCTTTTCCAAATCCAATTAATAATTAAAATCCATACTCCCCAAAGTCTCTTTCCACTCAGTTTAGTAAAATTCAAAGAGATCCATAAAGGTTCAAAGTCTATCCTCTGCAATATGTATACACCACTAATCAGCTGTTCCAGGACTACTTTTTCCACTTTATATCTTAGGAGTTGTAGTTTTCCAATTAAATCATCATTTTGCTCCAACACCAACCTCCGTGCAGCTCATCATCTCTTCCACCTGCACTGTTCTTTCCCAGCTTGTTCCAGGCTTAATGGCAGCTGTTTCTCACCATCTCACCAGCTGTCGGCTTTGAGGAAAAATCCAAGGTGGGGAGAGAATATGCAGATTCCCTCTACCCACCTGGCAGCTCCACTTTACTTCACTCCCCCTCCAGGGAAGCTTAGGTTCCTGATGGAACCCTCGGGCCGGCAGACCTGGGCTGAAACCGCAGAGCTCACAGATTTTGTGCCCAGTATCGTGCCCAGTGCAAACCAGAAGTCCTGTGCAACTTACTTTTGCTAACTGCACTGGTTCCCAGTTGGCTTCTTAGTGCAATTCAAGTGCAAATTGCAAGTTAACAATTTTAAAGCTCTTTGTAGTAAAATCTGGCAGGGTGGGCGTATTTTCAGATTTCCCTCAATTAAACAGTGTCATCTAGTGGGACTTGGCAGTGTGTCTTCTTTATAGTGATGATTGCTCTCTGGATTTGTATCCCTTTTCAGACTTTTATAAGGAACTCATCCTGTTAATATTCCTTAGTTATTTTCTCTGGCCAAAAAAGTGGGATGCTGGTATGCTTCTGCAAGATTTAGGTTAGCTTTTATGGTTCCTTTTTTGTTTCTCTGTGTTCTTTCACTTTGTTCTTCTGGCTTTTAATGGTGTAAAGCACTCAGAAGGTCACTGAAGGGTCAAACAGTTAAGGGTGCAATTCATGAACTTTGAATTGAACTTCCCTATAGCTAGAAATTCTATCGAATTTTGAAAAATAATGGTTTTATTTCAAAGGGAAGGTATTTCCTATTTAATTCTTAAGGCACACATATTTCCTGAAACTCCTTTTAAGTTTTTAAAATATTGAATAATATTAAAATATTGACCATTTTAAATTAAATTATATATTGACTAAGTTGATTTCATTTGTTTATTATGTTTCTGAAGAGTTCTTACTCTAGTTCTGAAGTTCTTATTGTAACATAGACTTCAGTTGGGCTGCCTTGTGACAAGGCAGAACTAGAAGCAAACACTAAGCCCTTCCTTCTGCCTGTCGTATGAATAATTAAAATAACCTAACATATCACAGGCTATAAATAAAATGACATTGTATATGATCTGTTAGACACAAGAAAATAGGTCATTAAAATAAGCTATTCTCACTCTTGAAAGGAAAAATATTCTGGTATCCCTTTGGCTAATTAGTTTGAGTGTGAATATTATAGGTGAGTAGGATGTCGTAAAATGCTGATGTTTGCCATTTTGTTAACATCATTTGCCCTTTTAAAGTTTTCCAGTGAAAAAGAAGGCAGTCACTTCCTTCAGGGAATAAGAACACTGGATTCTATTGATAGACAGAACACAGATACAGACATTATATAGGGTATATTGGCCAATCACTACCAAATATGACTGGGAGACTTCTGTATCAATTTTTGAAAAATTGATGTGCTGAAAAATCTAATTTAATTTATTTTAAAAAATTAATTTATTTTAAAGAATACATATGATAGTAGATATTTAATGATTATGAATCCATCATGAAACTTTGTACATTTTCCCTCCAACTAACAGGATCCCATAATATATAATTTCCCTGGACCTATCACGATAAACAGTTGATGCTTTACACCACTATTCAGTTTGGTCTAATGGTTAAGGCACCAAGCTTGAACCTGGGAGAACATGAGTTCTAATTCTACCTTAGGCATGAAAACTGACTGGCTAACTTTGGGCCAGTCATTCTGTCAGCTAAACCCACCTCACAGAGTGTTTTTTTTAAATTTTATTTTATTAAAATAATTTTTATTTTTCTAAATAGAAACAAAAAGAAAAGAAAAGAAAGGATAAAATCTACATTATATACAGTACATTAGTGACATATCTATATAATATACAATATCAGCCTTATTTTCCCTTTAATATAACTTATCAATCTAATTCTATAGCATTTATTTTAAATATAGTTCTTATCTGTGCATATATACCAAATATGTTTTCCCTTCCTATCCATCGTTAGTTTTACTCTGCTTTTCTATCCATTTATACTAAAGGTCCCAGGTTTTATAGGAAGTTGTATCTTCTTTATCCTTTAGACTCAATGCGAGTCTATCGGCTTCTGCACATTTTAAAAATTTCCTTATTAATCTATCCTCTCCCAGGATCTCTGTTTTTTTCCAGTATTGTGCATATAGCATTCTTGCTGCAGTAGTGATGTGTATCAAAATATATTTACTGGTCTTTGTTAGCTTCTTATATGCCCCTGACAGTATTCCTAATAAAAAGATTTCCGGCTTCATTTCTATCTATGTATCTATTATTTGTTCCAATAATTTTTTGACCTTTGTCCAATATTTTGACTTTTGGCTGTTGGGCATTGCCACCACATATGGCAGTAGGTCCCCTGTTGGTGGTCACATTTCCAGCAGTTTGGTTTTAAGTTAGGGAACATCGAGTTCCCCTTGACTGGGGAAGAGAGGCAGGGTATAAATCTAATAAAATAAAATAATAAAATAAAATCTTTGCTAGCCTTGCTGGTGGGAGATGCCATCTATAGAAAATGTTATAAATATTCTCTTTATAAGATACAGCCTTTGTGGCTTTAAGGTTTTTCTCCCATATTGTCTGCTAATTTTCCAACTTAATTGTGTGGCTGATGTTTTTTACCCAGATGATCATATTTTCCTTGGCAATCTCCTCTTCCAATTTCACCCCTAACAAATAGTTATAGCATTTCTTAATTAAATTACTTTCCCCCTCCAGTAAAATTTTTAACATTTTATCTAATGTTTGTGATTCTTTGTGGATTCCGGTTGTGTTTTTATCTTTCTTAAATCTTGCCAGGATCTGATTATACGGCCACCAGTGCAGGGTGATCCTTTTTCTTGCAATTCCTGCCTCTCACAGAGTTGTTCTGAACAAAATAGGAAAGAGGAAGGAATATTTATTTTTATTTATTTTTTAATTTATTAGATTTGTACACTGCCTCACTTCCCAGGTCAGGGGGAGCTCGAGGCGGATAAGAACGATTTAAAATGACAATATATTGCAATTTGAAAACATCTAAACCCACCATCCACACATTCACAAACACTGAAAAAACAAAAAAAAAAGGGGGGGCATATTGGTTTTGTTCACCATCTTGAGTTATTTGTAAACATAATAAAGACAAGAAATAAATAAAATATAGGCCCAAATACCTGTATATTTAATATATCTGTATATGTAATATATCTATTAAGAGCTGTGGTGGCGCAGTGGTTAGAATGGCTGCTTCTACTGACTGCCAGCTGCCTGCAATTTGGTAGCTCGAATCTCACCAGGCTCAAGGCTGACTCAGCCTTCCATCCTTCCAAGGTGGGTAAAATGAGGACCCAAATTGTTGGGGGCAATATGCTGACTCTGTAAACTGCTTAGAAATGGCTGTAAAGCACTGTGAAGTGGTATATAAGTCTAAGTTCTCTAAGAGTGATATTCTTATACTCTGTTTTTTATGCATATAATTTCTTTTCTATATGCTATATGATTTTGGAATTTTAGTCTGGAAGTAAATAATTTAGGTAAAAGAATCATCTGGAATGTTTCATTATTAAAGATGATTTGCAGGTGATTACAGATCTTTCTAAAGAAAAAATAGTACAGAAAAAATACAGGCCAATTATCCTTCCACAATTGTCCTGCATGGTCAGAATCTTTCACTGAACAATGCTACCTGGTAGCAAAGTCATGTCTTTTATATTGCACTTATAGATTTTAAGCATTAAATTGTTCTTTGTACTAGGTCAAAATTATGCAGAAAGCTTAGAAGCATAGCAATTTGTCATTAAATGCTTCTTTTTATCTGTAAGATTTATGAAAAAAGCAAACAAGGGAAAATGTAATGTGGCAAGCCGGCATGATGTGGTCTCTATTACAAGGGTTCTTAAACAAGATTGCACTGTTAACAGCCCTACTGTTATTAATATTTACATTCATATTACATTTAGTAATTTAACTACAATAGAATTTCATCCACCAGATATTAAACATAGACAGGTAATATGGGTAACTATATACAATGATGCAGTGAAGCTATCATTCTCACATGCTAGCATCAACTGCATAGCAGATTGAAGTTATGTTAGCCTTATGGTAGGGAAAAATGCTCTCCAATTTTTCTTGGTTTTAACAAATTTCTAATCAAACCATGGTTTTGTGTTAGGCTTATGCCACTTATATCTTTCTTTATTTAAGCTTTTAATACTATGTTAACAATAACATAGCATAATATAGAGAGCTATCTCCCATAGGATTTGGAATAGGCCAACTAAAATTATCTAAATTCAGTGAATTGAATGTGATATCTTTGTATGCCATTGTGTGTGTGTATTTCACTAAGTTGGATGGTGAGTTATAAATAATTGTTATTTAAGATAGATATAAGAGATTACAGATACATAGATGAGAGAAAGAGATTCATACCCTATGGCAACCTGATTTTATAGCCCATTTAAGTTTCATAAATCTAAATTCTAAATGCCTGAGTGAGATTTAGGCTAGCTTATTTCTAGCCCCTCCCACATCTCTGCTCCAGCAAGGCCATCTCTGGGCCAAGGGCAGGCCGGGCTCTAGGCCAAGGGCAGCCCAGCTCTAAAGAAAGGCAGCCAGGGCTTGACAGGGGCACTGGGCCGCAGCCATTTGTGGCCCTTCTTAAACCCTCATAACCCCTCCAACCTTGTAGACAACCTTACTTGGCGGGGTGGGCTGCTCTGTGTCTCTTGGGCCCGTCACCGCTGGGGGAAAACTGGAAATTATATATGGCGCTTCAGAGGTTTGAATATGGTGCCTCAGTCAGTTTGAAAACTGCACACACTCAGTAGAGAGTTGCTGCTTGTTCATTAAGAGTGTCTTTACCCCCCAAAAAAGGGGTCATAAAGGGCACCTACCCTTTGGAGACCACGACTGTGCTGATCTTACTACACTTTTCTAGCTATCTGCCAAGTTTGAGGTAGATTGGTGCAGAACTCAAAGTTTGTATAGAGCACATACAAGCACACATCTGCATCCCACCTCTCTTTTATAGATATAGATTTGCATTTGCCATAATAGTATATGCACATAAGCAGAATTGGTGTTCATATAAGCAGTATGTCGCTTGGAGCACTTTTTAAAATTAGTACCATTCTCATATACTAGACTAATTTTTAGAATTTCTATGCAAAATGATCAAAGGCCATGTCAACTTAGAATTGTTAACCTATGATTGAATATATCTGAAAGGCGTCAGATTGGAAAGAGTGCAGAGTCTTAGAACATGATTTTCTTTAAAGGCTGCATCTAGATTACAGGAGTCAAACTCACTGCATCACCTTGATGTCTCATGACGTATCGTGCCGTTCCCCCCCTTCACAGAGCTGGTGTGAGCGTGGCCTGTGCATAACGCATACGGCCCATGGGCCGCCAGTTTGACACCCTTGATCTAGATGGTATAGGGTTTCCTGGCTGAACAGGTAGTTGGACTAGAAGAATTCCAGGGTCCCTTCCAACTCTGTAGTTCTGTTCTGTTCTGTAGATTAATGATGGGAAACTATGACCTTGCAGGTGTTCCTGAACTCTAGCCACTATTACTGCTAGCACTGGATACTTTGGCCGCAGACCTCATTTATGAATTAGATGTCTCTAGTTTTTATATCAGGGAAACTATTTCAAAGTGGTCTGAATTCCATATTCTAGATATTAGAAAATTTCTATCAACACTGTATCATTAATGCTGGTGAACAAATACATGGGATCCAATAACTAACTTCCAATATTTTGTGCAGAGTTATCTTGCTTGTCCAAATAATTTCTGATGTTCCCCATTACAGTATAAGTGTCAGAAGCTATATCTTGGTGGGATAACCAATAAATACTGTTTACATTTATGAAAGGTGATTGTGAAATGAATTTTTAGAATTACTTGGAAAGCTCACAAATGGAAGCTAGTCTGGAGAATTGTTGTTTTTTTAATCTGCCTCCCCCTGATTTCAAACTATTTCCTAGACTGCCAGTGCAGGTATGAGCTGCTTTCTGACAAGAGCCTGAGAAGGAGGTTACTTTAGGTGATATAAATAGCACATTATGCAGGTAGCTGGCTCCCAAAGGTCTTTGTGTCCCAATCAAGATGATTCTTTCATTCTCATTTCTCTCAAGGGATTTTTCTTTCTTTTCTTAGAAGAGAAGGCCAAGATCATTGTTGAAAGGTATTACTGAATATAGATTTACACATCTAGAATTGAATAAAATAGTTCAGTTATAAGACAAGCAAAATTTGTGCCTGTAGTTCTCAGATATGTTTTCAATTCTTTCAGCAGATGGTAGGCAGGTACCTTACTGTTTCCTGTCAAAAAGAGGTGCTTTTGTTGAAAGCAGTATAATATCACTAGAAGTAGTTAAATCTATTTTGCTTTGCAAGTTAGAGATAAAATCCTTTGGGCTTTACCTTAGTATATTTTATATTGTTTAATGTTTCTTCTGATGCTGCGTAGGAAATGGAGATTTATTTTCTAAGGCATTCATATACTGATTCAGTTTTCTACCTTTCATTCACCCACCTACCCACTGAAAGTTTCTGAAACTCATATTTCCAATTGAAAAACACTCTTGATAAGAAGAACCATCTCTTGATTAGTTTTAATTCATATTGTAGAGAACAACATTCTTAACCTAACATCCTGAAGATGTATTGAACAATAACCCCATAACTGCAGCCAACATGGTAACATGCTGACTGAATATGGCATGGGAATTGTAGCTCCACCTGAAAAATTCCAAGTTTTAAAAGGCTGCCATAACACATAATCCTTTGAGGGGCTAAGCTAAAATTCAGTGGATATGCTACCCACCTATGACTGCAGATAATGGATTTATAGTCTAAGCCAATGATGGCTAACCTTTTCGGCATCAAATGCCCAAAGCACGCCAGCGCATGTGTGAATGTGTACGTGTGTGTGCTAACCCCCCAAAATTATTTTATTTATTTATTTATTTATTACATTTTTATGCCGCCCAATTCCCAAAGGACTCTGAGCGGCTTACAACATGGATAGCAATAGCACTCAGATTTTATATACTGTTTTATCAGAGCTTTACAACACTCCGGAAGAGGTTAACGAGTCAACTTATTGCCCCCAACAATCTGGGTCCTCATAAAATGTAAATACAAGCCTGTGGCCTTATATCAACTATTATTCGTTTTGTTCCATATATTAAGTTTAACAGTCATGGCACAACAGCATCACTTTAATAACTCGAATTGCATCAGGAGACTCTTCTCCCTTCATCTAGTCTAACTTCTATTCTGAACCCCATAGAAGCTTCAAGGTAGTTCTGGGACATCCTGGCTACTACACTTATAGCAGCCATGTGTGCTGAACCTTTTGACTCCCTCTTTTGGCTGTATTGATTCTTTTCTCACTCTTTTCATCTAAGTTTATGTTTGTAGACACCAACCAGTAGTTCTGGCAATGGGGATCTTTTTGAATCGTTTTTGGCAAAGCAGGAATGCAACTTGGAAGGAGGCAAAACCAAATATCACTAAAATTAGCACTGACAGTATAAGCCTAAAACCCTTCAGAATTAAATCCCACAGGACGATATTTACTCCTGTTAAACATACATTCCAATCAGAAACTTTGGAAAGCCAAAAGCAACCAGAAAGAATTCAGAAGTTCGTGGACAAATAATCTGGTCTAGTAGGAAGCAGGTCTTCATGTACAAGAGGCTCTCTGTGTACAAGAGGAATCGTATGAGCTTCAGAAAGAAACTAGCCTTAATTTGGTTTTTTAGACTCAGATAACATTAGTTTCCTTACTGAAGAAATATCCATGTAGTTGCTTCACAGTATCCTTCTGATACTTTAGTAACTATTTTTTGAGGGTCATCACCTCAATTTTATCCTCAATCTATTGCTCAGCCAGCCTAAAACTATCATCAGATATTTTAAATTGGAAGTGTTGTTTCCCTTTTTCTCTCAGGACGAACTTCTACGGCACCTTAGCAATAATCTTGGAGATAACATGGTCAGTAATCTGCTCAACTCCAATTGGCCCAACAATCTCCTGTAAAATGCCCCCTTCAATTCAGTTGCTTGGTACTGCACTTCCATGGCCATTTTGACTTCAGCTGAAAGAGAGACTGGACACCAGGTCTTTTTCTCTCTTTATACTGGAAGGGACAATGCCCAAAGATAAATAGGTCTGTCACTCATGAATCTTGCTATTGGTGCATGTTATGCATTTAGGTGTGTGCTGGGCATAGTGTAAAGTAGGGAAAGCCCGTTGAGATTCTCTCAAACTTAGATACAAATGTGGAATGAGGGTGGAGAAGAAACTGTTTTATCTGATTAAAAATGATTCACAAGGGAAATTGGCTTCAGAAGGAAGAAAAGAGAAAAATCTAGAGGCTCAATATACCTGAGAGCTTCTCTGTTTTGTATTTTGAATCCGTTACCCTCCCTGTCCTGAAGCAACCCTGTAGTAATTAATACTGCGCAGCCTCACTGTTGCAATATGCTAAAGAGAGATTTATTTATTAATTTATTTTATTTGATGTATATTCGGCCTCTCTTCCCCGATCAAGGTTGTAATGAAATCTTATGTGATGTCTCAAAGATGGGAGGAGTGTGAGGAAGAGTGCTTTGTTTTGGAATTGGAATTAGAATTTCACCTTTAGTTTACACTCTTTGCTAATGCATACCAATGTCTGCAGTAAATGTAGCTTGTCAATAAAATTAGCTTGTTGCAATCAGACCACAGCTGATACTGACAGCATGTGCTTCAATTAAAAAAAGCTCTACCCGATATTTTTAGACAAAAATTTAAAATTATAATCGCATATGTGCAACCTCCTGTGTCACCATCACATCGGAGAGTCCTTAAATATTTCATTGATAAAGTTCAATGGAATAATATTCCTCACTACAGAGTCTGCAGAAAAATCTTTCTCAGGACTTACTAAGACGTGGTGGCAAAAGAAGCTCTCCCTATTTCCGTGCTGATAGGGTGGAGATGTGTTACGTTTCATCAAATTTCATAAAAAATGGTTAAGTTTCATCAAATTTCCCAGAATCACTGCTTACTGCATCTCAAGGCTATTATTTATATGTTGGGAACAGAAGTATCTGCAGCAGAAAAAAAGAATGTGCAGTCATATAAAGGACATATTGCATACTATTAAGGGAACACAGAAACTAAGAAGGAGGAAAATTACTATCCATCTATGCGGGTGGGGAGAAAAATGGATTTTTTTTAGGGTTAAAAAGGTACTTTTGAATGTTTCATAGTGCAATGCTTCATGAACCTTTGTGGAAATAGAGATCCTTGTTTCCTCATTATTAATTTTATTATTTCCTGATTTTGTTTAGTGCAAAGGAAATACGTTATCTTTTTTTCAAAACCAAGGAAAACTCATCACACCCATGTCTCTAAATCATTCACCACTAGTAAAAAGAAACAATTTTACCCAACAAAGATTCCAAACAGGAAAACAACACAAATGGGACTATAAACAACCTGAACACAAAAGATCATAATCTTATCTAATGAAAGCACGTGCATGATGCTTTAAACATTAGTGTAAAGTAAGAGAAGAAGCTACAAAAATACCAATAAACAAGGAAATGTTATTGGTACCAGGTTGTAACAGTTTTTCAATCCCACTTTCCCTATAAAAACTATGGAGTATTATTCAAGAAATCTCACCCTACAGTAGCCTTAAGAGCCTCAGTGGCACAGTGGTTAAATGCAGCACTGCAGACTTGCTGGCTGTTAGCAGTTTTGCAGATCGAATGTCACGAGGCTCAAGATTGACTCAGCCTTCCATCCTTCTGAGGTTGGTAAAATGAGAACCCAGATTGTTGGGGGCAATAGGCTTACTCTCTGTAAATCACTTAGGGAGAGCTGTATAAACACTGATAACCCGTATATAAATCTAAGTGTTATTGCTATTTAGGTTCACAACAATTCTGTGAAGAAGGCTAGGCTAGAATATGCTTCATTTTTTGTATAAGGTTTTCTTAATGCAGTTCATCAGGATGGGTAATAAGTCTGGAAATGTTCTCTAGCTATCCATTTACTCGCAACCAAGTGTATAATACGGCTCATTGGGGCACAAATCTTTGAACAAATGGCAT
>JANHGC010005561.1:227636-239795 GCA_027560395.1 Boaedon fuliginosus | reverse complement strand
TAAAAAAAAAAAGGTACTGGAACTCCCATCGTATTGCACATGCACACCATAGATATACTAATATACAAAAGAAGTCTCAGGAAAAAAAGGTGCCGGAACTCCGTTCCTGTGAGTTCCCCCAGAAAAAAAGCCCTGCGTGTACACAAGAATAACCTTGATTTATTTCATTAACGCATATTACATGGGTTCACATGACACAATATCCATAGAGGCTGACTTTGTATCATATGCTAAGACCAAAAGTGCTTGCCTAGTTTGTGCCTTATGTGTAATATGAACACAGTCATTGGTTTTGCTTCCACGTGTTTAACTAGATTCATGCATGTTTCTTATTGAAACAACAAAGGGTCAGTTGACTGATTCATCTAAGGCAGGGCTGACAAACTCCCGGCCTGCAGGCGGGATGCTTCATGTGCTGGCCATGCCCATGCCTGGTTTAGTGAACGGGGGGAAAAGTCCTGATATGTCACATGATGCTGCCATGACGACTTGAGTTTGATGCCCCTGATCTAAGGGAGGGGAGGTAAATATACCACCAAACCAATCAAATTTGCATAAACTAATTCCACCCAGTTGTGTCATGGGAATATAAAAAAAAGTTAGTTGCCCAGTTTGGCTTCCCTGGTTCTCCAGGGACATGATCTGAAGAGGAAAGAGTGGCTGAAAAAGCAAGCCTCTCCATTATAGTGCCACTGCCAAGGCCTCGCAGCACATAATAATACATCTGAGACAGTGATAAATTGCAGCAACCCAATTATACCTAGTGCCTTCTGCATGACTGATGGGAAGGACATGTTAGATAGTAAAGCAATGCTAGAATTCTCCAGCTGCAAGGACTGATGGAAAACTGATGATTGCCTGGCAAGTTTTTTGTTTTCACCAAACAGATATTTTTAGTTCAAATGGCATCACTATTTCCAAAAGGACCAGTAAGAAAGATCTAAGTCAGTGACTAAATTGACTTTTTGTATTGTACTTTTACAATTATTTGTTTTCTTTTACTTGCCATGTTGCCATCAATGGCTATTCATTTCCATTCCCTTATCTACCTAGATGGGAAGAAGAAGTGGTCAGGATATTAAGGGTGCTTCCAGATTGTAGTTCTAGTCCAGGAACAACAACAAAAAAATGGTTGGGCAGCTGTTGATTTCCATTCACATGCTTAATCTGATTATTGAACTAGCTCATTAAAAACTTAAACAAGTGCTACCTTAACTAAGTTGGTGAAAAAAACGGCTGCTGATTCTTTAATTGAATTAATTAAACATTAAACATTTAAACAATGTTTTGTGGAAATAAAAACAGGCTGGAGCACTGAGGGGGAAAGAGTCAGTTGCATTATCCGAACCCCTTGTACATTTTTGTGAATGAGTCTGGCACAACAAAAGCTCCATCAGGAAGTCCTGTCCATGTTTTAACATTTCCACTCTTCCATATCTTGAGCCAGGCCTTGGAAAGCTGTGCCTTGAGCTGCCATTCATCTGTGATTTGGCAAAATCAATAACCTGCCTTAGGGTAGGCATGAGGAAAACATGACAGATTCACGCATCAAGAATACTATGTGGAATTGGTACTAAGTATCATTCTTTTGCAGAGGAACTTATACATTGGGGCCCAGAGTGGCGTCTTGCAGTTACCACTGTCCACTTGTTCACAATACATCTCCTGCTTCAGTTGCATCCTGAGCCGGGATCCATATTGTGCCTGGGATGGCAAGAGCTGCCGAAATATAGCTGATGTTCTGGACAGGTATGAAAATATTGATTGTGAAGAAGACAATATGGGTTCAGGCTTCCTATCTCTTAACTGAGATCAGGTTATTTTTTTGAAGTTGCCGCTTCTGTAAACATCCTATTTGTTAGATCAGTAGAGTCACATTGGGTCTGAAGTGCATTCTCTGTCCATTTCATTCAAAAGAGGGCATCCAGTAGGATTCCCTTGCTTTGGTATTTATTAAAACTTGGCGTAGGTTTATTTATTTACTTTTATTTATTTTAATTTAATTTATAGACTGCCGAACTCCTGTAGGACTCCAGGCGGCTTACAACATAATAATTAAAACAAGTCTAGAATTTAAAACAATTTAAAACATTAAAACATTTAAAGTTTATCATTTTGAGAGTCAGTTGTAGTTTTCAAGTAAAGGACATAGTTGAAAAAAAGTAAACGCATATTTGTTATTATGATCGTCACACAATCGGTCAGATATTCAGACCGGATTTGACATTTTTATCCATCTATCAAGTTCTTTCCAAGGACCTGAGGTAGGTAGATGTTGTTGTTTGATGGTGTATTAATTACATTTATAGGCTACCCATCTCCCAGTGACTCTGAGTAATTTACACAAATAATATAAAACACTGCAAAAACTGCACAAGACAAAAGAACAACGATGGCAAAGAAAACAGACCCAGAGGGGAACAGAAAGGAGCATTAGTTGTCTTCTCCAAAGATCTGGGCAAAAGGCCAGCCTTAAAGCTGCTTTGAAATACCAATAGGATGGGTATTGTTTGAATTTGGTGTGTGTATGGAATGAGGGAGGGCAGGTGTTACTACAGAAAACTCTGATAAGAGGCATTGTTTATTCAGTGGAAGCTGGAGCATACCAACCCAATCTCAGCTATAAAGTATTTCTATTACTATATACAAGCATGTTAAAAGCTTACAAAAATTAACAGCTGAAAAATGCAAGGCAGCTATTCATTAAACATAATCAAACAGATTCATATAAATATCTTTATTACTTTAAATAAATATCTCTTATCTACTTCTTTGCAAAAAACATACTGTGAAACTTTAGGATCAGTTTAGGTCTCCCCAGATATGGCATTCCTGAGAATCACTATCTCATGTTAACTTCATCTAAGCTCATGAGATTTCTTGATTTTATGTTGTTATTATGCACTGTCTAAGTATTTAGGTCTACTGTATGTAGAGTGACTTGCACATTACACTGTGAGTTGAAATAAGAAAGGTTGGTAAGAACTACAGTTTTCTTATTTTACATATTGAAGTGCTGAGCAAATTAGTATTTATATAAGTATGTATTAAAGAATCTGCATATATGCCAAAGAAATTTCATTTGAAGTTTGCTGAATACTGCAGAGATTAAGAATCTTCTAGCTGCTGTATTTCCTAACTGATCAGAGTCCTGCTTATTTTCTCCAGATCTCTGCTGATTCAGGATGTGCCGCATGGCAACATGGGCTGCTGGAATGATTCTGTGCAGAGTAAGTTTGTCAGTCCCTTCCCTCCTTGGCTCCCTCTCCAGAGATGGCATTTATCCAGTTCTGCCTGGTTTGGAAGAACCGGTAGTGATAATTTTGATTGGTTCAGAGACCCGGCAAATACCACCTCTGATTGGCCCCTCACCTCCCCCCACCACTCCAGGAGTCTCCACACGGCCCTATTTGGCTGCCAGGATGCTTCAGCGAGG
The DNA here is from genome assembly GCA_027560395.1 of Boaedon fuliginosus. NCBI lineage: Eukaryota > Metazoa > Chordata > Lepidosauria > Squamata > Lamprophiidae > Boaedon > Boaedon fuliginosus. Next base: position 236,359 of record JANHGC010005561.1, on the reverse strand, counting down.
TTTTCTAGGCAAAAAACACAACGTGGGGGTGTGGCAGCCCACCCAGTCACATGACTGCATAGCCACACCCACCAAGCCACACCCACAGAACCAGTAGTAAAAAAATTTGAATCCTACCACTGCCCCTATCCTTCTTACTAGTTGAGAGAATGATTATGCAGAAAAGAGCAATTGCTTCCTAATTCTTTTGGACAGAGAGAGTAGCAGATTCCTTTTCTTCTCCTTTTGCAAATTTAGTGTTACTAGATAATCAAATATAACCAGTATAATTTTTGTGCAATAAGAAAATAAACACAAAAGCCCAATTATCCACACACAAATTATAGCTAAATGTTAAGGCAATCGGCATACAATTCTTAGCTTTATGAGTTTCTTCTCCTTTCAAAAATAATTTCTTGGATCCTGCAAGCAAATTCAGTTATGGGATATTAGAAGATAGAAATGGCAAGTAGCCGAGACTCATGGGCATAGAAGGACAGAGCCAATGGAAAGAGATTTTGGACGAAGCAGTTGTGATAATTCCTGACCTAAACTTAAATAGCTGGATCTCTGCAAATTCTGTTCCCAGATTGTCTTTTCTTTCCTAAAAAGGCAAGGAACTTGGTTAATTTGTTTTTAAACTATATTTTCAGAGTTTTAAAGTTTTCATTCTTACCTGAGCAAACTTGGAATCCTACCTCCTTCAGATTGAGAGTCCCAAACCTCTTGTCCTTACTATTAAAGTGACACTGGGAGCTAACTCTGAATTATTACAACAGAAGTTGGGTTTGAGAGAGCTCTTGTCTGTTATTGTGTCTTTTACAGCTGTGCTCGTGCAGAAGAACCGGACAGTGCTGCATGGTGGTGATGTGCTCTTGCCTTGTGAACAGACATCCAACTTGGCACAGGCGACTTGGATGGTGAATGGCAGCAAAGTGCTTGCTGAGGATGGGCAGGGACACTTCCGCTTGGGTGTAGATGGATTGCTGGTGACAGACACACAGCTTGAATATAGTGGGGAATACCAATGCTACGCTGAGGAGAATGGCCTGCAGACCTTGGTAGCCACCTATGCTCTAACTGTGCTGTCCAAAGAACTGGGGCCACAACCACCCAGCACTCCAACATTCCCATCTTGGCATTTGGCCAGAGAGGATACTGGGAACATCAACTTTATCTACATTGTGATCATCACAGTGCTGAGTGGATTATGCTTCGTGCTCATTGTTGTGCTTTTCTATATCTGCTGCTTGCAGAGGCATAGAGGCAAATATCAGCTAGGGGGTCCTCAACCATCAAGTGTAGAACTGCAGACTGTTTCTTCAAATTGCCTGAACAAAGGAAGGCAGGATGAAGAGGAGCTGAGCACCTATCCAGATGGCTGCCTTCAGATCATCCCTGGAGAGGCCCCTACCTTGTCACTGTCACCCAAAGTGAAACCTTTGGCCCTCCCTCCTCCCCCTCCCCCTCTTCCTGCTGAGTTCACCAATGGCATTTCAACATTGCCCAACATGCTGCGCAAAATGAATGGCAACAGCTACATGCTCCTGCGACAGAACGAGGAGCCGTGTACTTCACCGCTGTACAACTCTTTCACTGAGGAGCTGAGTAAAATTCTGGAGAAGCGGAAACACACTCAGTTGGTAGAAAAACTGGATGAGAGCTCTGTGTAAGGGGGAGAGAGAGTCCATGTGCTGAACTATTCTCTCTTGACACTGCAGAATTCAGCCTCCTCAGGCCAAAAGAACCAGTGTTAGGACTCAGCAACTACCTCCGGAGTGGCCCTCCGGAGCCGCCACAGACTCCGCACTCATTTCTTTTATCTTACTGTTGTCTTTTTTTGTTGTTGCTGCTGTTGATCGTTTTGTTTTTCAATTGCTGTAAACAAAGAAATCTGTTTAAATGGGAATTATATTTATATAAAAGGCTGATCAATAAACAGGGGCCACAGAGATGTGTTGGGTTTGTCTGGTTGTCTCCTATTTCCTTCCATCATGAGGCATCGCTGAATCCTGCCAGCTTGGGATCTTAAAGAAGGAATGAAGGCTTAACTATGATTTTAAGAAGTTGCTAGCTAAACTTTGATAAAAGCCTCTAAACCACAATTTACAATCAAATTACATTTATGTATTTCTTTTTTTTTAATGTGAGAATTGCATTTAAATTGTTTTTAAGGTGAATTGTGATCATGAATGGTGATAGATGAATTCTCCTTAAATTTGATTTACCATGAATAACTGTAGGTATTATTGTTGTTCTCTATTTTACATACACAGTTGTTGACCAGAGTCTGCAAAATGAATGAATAGGTCATTTCTGATCTTCCTCTCAGTAGACTAGCCAACAAGGCCAGGAGAGAGGTACTGAGTGTGGTAATTCAACTACATCTAGAGGGCTGTAGTGTGCTCCCAGCCAATAATAACTAGTGTATTGTGCTATAAACCCTGGCATTTAAGTTCTAATGGCCATGAAGTACATTAAAAACAAACGTTATGCCCATTAAAAGTAATTGACAAGTTTTGAATGCCACCTTGCTGGGACAGCGTAAAAAGTCAAAAATGAACAATCATTTTGTCTCAGAGCTGTCCGGATAAATTTGGGTTACAGTACATTTTTACTTATCTATATGAACTCTCCTCTGTTTCCTTCAAAGTGTTGTGTTTCTTTTTTTTCTGACAATAGATCTCATGCATAGAAAAATGTGTAAATTTTCAATTTAGTGGGATGCAAGAATAGATGCTCAGATCTTGGTATTAGGCCATATCTTTCCTAAAATCTACTCCACAGAATATTTTCTCGATTGGATTTAGCATAGTGAGAGAGTTCCAAACTTCATGAGACAAAGCTGCTTATGCCTAATATAGAGAAGGAGAACACTGAAGTTTATTTTATTGACCTCTTTGGGTAAATATGTTCCTCTGATGGAGACTCAAAGTGGTTTACAAAATCCTCATCAGTGAAATGATAAAAAAAATTACACCAGTCTGAAACAGATGAAACATTTTTATCTATTGATCACATTTAGGTTCCTCATTCTCAACAGGACAATGAATTACACCTGTAGTAGAATGTTCACCAAAGAAATAAACATCAACAAGTGCTACAGCAAAGGGTCTTCGCAATATTCCAGCCACCTTGAGTTCCTAAGACGTGGTACGCTTTCTGAAAACTATCCAAAAGTCATCTAGAGCAGGGGTCTCCAACCTTGGCAACTTTAAGTCTGGCGGACTTCAACTCCCAGAATCCCCCAGCTTGGCTTGAAGTCCGCTTGCCTTAAAGTTGCCAAAGTAGGGAACCCCTGGCCTGATCTAGAGCTGCCTTTGTTATAACATGAATAAAGATCTACATTATGGAGTGAGAAAAGAAGAATTTGCTAGTGAAAAAGTGACTTCAATGGCAGAAAGGAGCATTTTATTTTCAATTTTGATCAAACCTAATCTGAATCGGAACTACTGGTAATTTCTCATTCCAGATTACTGGAATTAATGGTATATAGGCATGGGCCCCTAATATAGGGTATTGTTAGGATTTCTAAAACATCAATATGAGCATTGAAGAATACTAGTATTGTGATAATCATGTTTTTGATGGTCTTTTCTAACATTAGAAAAGCTGATTTTTTTTCTGCATAGCATTTGAACTTACTCAATATATGATGTAATTTACTTGCTCCAGCTATATTTAAGATACCTCCAAGAAACTCATTAATAGCTCTTGTTTTATTTAGCTCACTCAAAAATTCCTTAAGGTATTTATGGGCCATATTAAACTTCTGTTATGTTAATGATAATGTGCACAGCTAAAGGCCATACAAATATATATTTGTACTGCAACTTTGTTAAAGACCATCTGAATGAAACCTTAACAATCAGCTTGAAAATCTTAGCATATCCAAAATATTGACAGCAAAAGTTGCTGTTTTTGAGTGTAGTTTCTATGATAAATGGCAAGCTTCAAAATGTTTTCACTTCTGTTGCAGCTGCAATGAATGATGTTACCATCCTGCAACTTAACCATGAGGTATTGCCACCTTTCTTTTACAAAAAGTAAAAATACTTCATCTCTTTCTTCCTTTCTTGTATGAGCAGACCTCTGAATTCTTCTCTTCAAGAACTTTGTGAGTATTGTCAAATTGACAATAATCCTTTCAAAATGAGCACCAAACTGTTTTGCATTCTAAAGTCAGATTTATATACTTGTACTGTAAACATATTGGTATTTTGATGTCTTTTAACACACCCTGATTCTCCTATTGCTTTTTCATTCTTCTATCTGCAGCCTTAAGTTCACCTCCTTCCAACCTCCATCCACCCCATAATCTATTCAGGTTCTCTGTGGGTAGTGAGGATTTTTTGTCCCCTTATAAAAAGGGGTGAGGTGGGGATCTATATTTACTCAATAACCATTTCAAGAAATCATTTTGGAATTATTCAGTCCTGCTCACCATAACGAATAATTTGATGCCAACAGCAGACCATCACTTGATCTGGGAAAGAAACGATGGGTCACTTGATCTGGTAGAGAAACGATGGCATCTTAGAAGATGTATCAAACATGAGTGTACCTTTCATGTTTCTGTAATCGCACTGATATTTTTTAAACTTTCTGGTAAAAAGGTTTTAACTGCTAACTTAGATTTGATAATATATGATAGCCTTTAAGAAAAAAAAAATACTGACATAAACCCCATTCTGACATTTTCCTTAGTAAACATATTGAAAATGAGGAATTTCTTAAACGGCAATTTTTCTATTTAAAATTCACTATATAATCTGAATAAGTTGAGGCCAATATAGAATGCAAATTTGTTTCACCAACTGAATATTATACTCAAATTGGACAGAAGTTGCAATATCATCAAGATATACAGTATATTGAAGCAAGTATATATTGAACCCTCACAAATATGTGAGTTCAATTCCACTTTAGCACTGAAAGGCAGCTGAGTGACTTTGGGCCAATCATTCTCTCAGCCCAACTCACTTCACAGGGTTGTTGTGGGGAAAATAGGAGGAGGAATGTTATGTTGGTTATGTTCATCACCTTTAGTTATTTCTAAAAATAAAAAGGGATATACATACATAAATGTACTGTATCTAGCAATGACTCCTCTTTCCATCTGAAGTTTAATGTTTTGCACAAGCCTTCTTTCAAATAGCCTAGTCCAAATTAAATTTGGTTTTAATAATACTAAGCAGTACTGTGTATTTCACCTGGAAACAAATTGGCAGTCAGTGCAAAATTTTTAGCCCAAATACTCCTTGAATCTTTTCACTTTCCAGGCTTTGGATACTATTTTCTAAACCATGCAAAAAAACAGCCCCATGTATGTGTTACATAAATGAAGCCTAGGAGTTACTCGTCTATTTACTACAGTCACTTTCTTCAGGAAAGGACACAGTTGATCTGTTAACCAGAGTTAATAAAAGACATGCTTCAATGTGAGAAACCCAGAAAAAGAGTGTTCAAAACAGGACGATTTCCTTCTTTAAAACCATGAACCTCTCACAATTGGCCTGTCTGTATTTTAAAATTAATTGTTATGTAGAGAGGAAAAGCTGCACGCTTCCCACGTCTGGTCTAAAGAAATGACGAGCAAGAGTAAATTAGGTTTCATCCTTTATTTTCAGTAAGAATTAAACTGCAAAGTACAATGGGAAAAGGCTACTAGCATAACCATGCAGGTGTAGAACCAGCCAATAGTAGAATTTACTTAGAAATAGTTCAGTTCACAACTTGCAGTCAGTCATTTCCCTTAAGTACCCATTTTTGTAGGTAAGGAAGGAAGCAAAGATTTCCTGCGTGCAAGAGATGTCACATTCATAAATGTCACAGGCTATATACCATAGCTTTATTTTTCCAGTGATTGGAGTCTGGCTCCTATGTTCTGTACATTGAGCACGCTGGGCTTGTTTGTGAAAGGATGCCACTGGCCTTGGATACTGGGGTTATCTGTATGGAAAGGTTTTCGGATACGAATGATTTCTAGGCCAGATTGGTTGGCCATCTTTTGGACGATATCTGCAATCTCTTCTGCAGTCTTGCTGGTTAAAGGCTCCTCCTTCACAGTTCCATTCACTAGAAAGAAACTTCGTTTAAAAACTTGTTCCATCTTAGAAGACACATTTGTCTGGATAGCTGGGATTTCCAATTCCTCAATCACTCTAATTTTACATTTTACTGATGCAAACTAGCTTGTTCAGAATTTCCAATGAAGATGCAATCATTTCTACTTAATTATTCTATCAAGTTGCTCTTCAGAGAAACTGAGACTACAACTCACAATATTGTTTCCTTGCAGGGTCAAAATACCTGCTGTCTTAGAATACTTGGAATTCCAATCTCAATACATCTGGAAACTGTCATATTGGGGATAGTTATAGATAGAATAGATATTTATAGATAGAAGCCAAGTTTTACTGCTGTTTGGCAAGAAAATGAAGGTCCCTGTGCTTACATAATCTTGTTAAAAGGACACTCATGTGATTGATTCATTTTGTTTTCCATATTTATAATATTTCTGTCCACACTGGCTTAACATAACATTCAAATTTTCATTGAAACAATTAGATCAAACCAACTGAAAAGGTTTGGCTAAATAGAAAAGAATCCTGACTATGTTTTAAGAGAGAGCTGAGTACATCTCTTAAAAGACTTTAAGTCTTAGGAGCAGATTTCTTGGTTAATGGCAGTAAAAAAACAGATTATTCTCTATTTGGTTGTATTCAGTACTACATTCCATACTCACAGTATTCAGCAACCAATGTGGGGATCCTGCAGTTCTTTGGATTTACATAAACCACAATCCCAGGGTTCTGCCTTGCAAAATCCACTACCTTTTCTTCAACGTATTCTCTACAACCAGACAAAAAATATTTGCACTGAGGCATTTAAAAAATACACTTAAAATCAAGTGAGGGATTACACTGCTGAATCAATGAAGTCTACTTGGACACAGAGCTTTTCTATACAATTATTTTTACTTATTTATTTTATTTGATTTATACCCCGCCTCTCTTCCCTGGTCAAGGGGAATTTTGATTGGAGAACCCTTAGGACAAAAGTCCACCAAATCCAGCATTTTCTTTCCAAAATAGGTGGAAGTAAGCATCTCCAAATGTTTTGCATTCAATGATGTCAAGGAAGGAAACCTGAGTGATATTATGCATCTCATGGAAATGAACCAAATTAAATAAATATATTCATTTGTTAAAAAACATCTACCGGGTGCCTATGTTTGGAGTAAGCATTCCACAAACCTATACAGACTTAACAGGACAAATAATCTATTGAATATTAGACTGTCTAGCCTTTATTTGTGAATTCTAACCGCAATTGTTAAATTCTGCTTTTACAGAAAGTACCCTTAATTGCTGTCGGAAAATAGCTTCGATTAGGTCGAATGAAGAACAGGATATAGCCCAGTTCTATTACATCCTTGGGATCACAGATATTACTTTGGATGGTAATATTAAATTAAAAAATAGGAGAAAAGCAAGAGCTGCAATATGAAATACTTATACTATTAACTGGAGCTGTGGCTCAGCTGTTGTGGCACAGGAGGGAAGCCAGGACTTCCCCTTCTTGTTCCTAAGAAGCTAGGAATCAATGTCAAACATCGGGAAGGAGGAAGCAAATAACAGAGTTGGAAGGGACCTTGGAGGTCTTCTAGTCGAGCCCCCTGCTTAGGCAGGAAACCCTATCATTTCAGACAAATGGTTGTCCAATCTCTTCTTAAAAACTTCCAGTGATGGAGCACCCACAACTTCTGGAGGTAAGTTGTTCCACTGATTAATTGTTGTAACTGTCAGGAAATCTCTCCTTAGTTCTAGGTTGCTTCTCTCCTTGGTTAGTTTCCATCCCTTGCTTCTTGTTCTGTCTTCTGTTGCTTTGGAGAACAGACCGGAGCCCTCTTTCTTTGTGGCAACGGCTCAAATATTGGAACTGTGCTATCTTGTCACCCGTCCTTCTTTTCACTAGATTAGACATACCCCAGACTGCAACCGTTCTTCCTATGAGCCCAGAGCCCCCTAATCATCTTTCTTGTCTCACTGAACACCTGCGCTGCTTAACAATGAAATCGGACGGCCCCGAAAGCTCGCAGAGACACGGGCCCGCCTGCTCTCCCCACCTGGCGCCCAGCGAGTTGGACATGTGCTGGCTGACCGTCAGGGTGATGCGCTGCAGCTGACACACGTAGCGGCCCACGCCGTTCCGCAGGACGCTGGCCAAGAAGCGGCTCGGGGTCCCCCGGCCGGTCATCGTCGTTGGCAACGCGACGCGCCCCGGAACTCGGAAGCGGAACCGGAAGTGAGGTAGGAAGCAACGCGTAGTCGGCGCCGCTCTAGCGTACAGTCTCTCTGTGCCCGTGGAATGGCAATTCCTTTTAAAGACACCCCCCCTCCCTCCGCCTTTTCGGCGAGATAACGACTCGCAAGAAACGGAGATAAAGTCCAGGCTTTTCCGTCGCGGGAGTTGCCTGGCATGTTGCCTCCGGTTTATCCTCGCAAGAGAGAGTGGGGGAAATCATTGGGGCCTCAGCGTCTGTTTAAAAATGGCAACGTAGACCCAGTTTGTGTGACGCCCCAACAGAAACCTCCAGGATGGAAGGGCTTGCGCGTACGGCTGAGGTTCGGTTACGACGCTCTTCCTAAGGCTGCAAAAACGGCCAGGTACCAACAGCGCCTCTCGCTCTTGGTTGCCGCCCTCGGATTTCTACAATGGGGGCCCGAAAGCCAGACCCC
>JANHGC010005561.1:203634-218776 GCA_027560395.1 Boaedon fuliginosus | reverse complement strand
CGAGAAGCTCCAGAAATAGGGAAAAGGAATACGCAGGTCGCTTAATTGATGTAGAATTGGTTGTTTGTTTTTCTTTGTTTTGTTTTGTTTTTTGTTTAGTGTTTGTTAGTTTCGGTGTGTATGGTATGTATGTTATTTGGTATATGTTTTTATTCTGTAATATTTAATAAAGACTTTTTTTAAAAAAATTCACACAAAAATCTAGATTGATTTTCCTTTCATGCTTTTTAAAATTTAAGCACAATATTAAAATGGGGAAAGGAGCATTACTGCTGCTGTTAAGCAGTTGGAAGCTGAGGTCTATTAAAGCCATCCATAAATCTACTGTACTTGACCCTGCTCTAGTTTTTATGCCCTCTGCCCAGAGGAGGATGCAAGCTATTTTTAAAACCTTTACTGAAAATCAAAAAGTTCTTCGGAAGCTTTTAGATTTTAATGCTATTGTGTAGTTTATTTATTTATTTGTATTGTCATTTGCATGTTACCTGATTGCAACACGGGAAGCAGAGCTGTTTTTGTAATTATAATCAGCTCTAAACATATAATTACAATGCCATCAGTACTTGTTTTCATACTGAAGTCCCTAAGGAAGAAAATTGCTTTTACAGCTTTCCTAAATGTTAACAGGTTGGGGGCTATTTTGACTTCAGGATGCTAGCTGGTACAGGGTGAAAGGGTTGCTACATTGCAGGCCATTTCCTTCTTATCAAGTGGTAGGTATCTGGTTAAAAAAAAATAGTACAGGTAGTCCTCAACTTATGACCACAATTGAGCCCGAATATATGTTCCTAAGTGAGAAACTTATTATATGAGTTTTGCCCCATTTTACAACTTTTAACGCCACATTTGTTAAGTGGACTTCTGCAGTTGTTAAATTAGTGACACAGTTGTTAAGTAAATCTGGTTTCCCCATTAAGTTTGATTGCCAGAAGGTTGCAAAGGGGGATTACATGACCCCAGGACACTGCAACCGTCATAACTGTGAATCAGTTGTCAAGCATCTGAATGTAAATCACATGACCATGGGGATGCTGCAATGGTCATAAGTGTGAAAAATGGTCATAAGGGTTTTTTTGTGCTATTGTAACTTCAAATAGTCAGTAAGCAAATTGTTGTACGTCAAGGACTACCTGTATAATTCTTGCCACTATAAGGCAAGGGTGCTATAGGTTAGAGAAGCACCGTGAATTGGGTTCACCAATTATGCAGCTCTCCAGCAAAGTCTTTGCTAAGCCAATTAGCATGGATCAACAGCTGAGTAACAGCATTCTGTGACAGCTCTACTTTCCTAGGTATCTTCAAATAAGAAATTGCAGTATTATAACTAGGAGATGACAAGGACATGATTCTTCAGTATCACTACCAGCTTCCAGGAAATATTGCTTCTGGCAGAGGCATTTCTTTAACAGGAGCCATGAATCTAGGAATAGTCTAGATTGCACGCTTGCTCCTTCAAGTGATGTACAACATCATCAAGAATGACATATGGAACATCCATGATACCTGATGGTCTCTGTAATAACACCAACTCCATCTTGCTGAGAGGCAGTCTCAATCTGTTTCAGTTGCTAAGGGCCTCTAATCACTGTGTTAGGATTCTTGTCGTATCTCTGGCTGGGCCTGGGATGAAAATATATAACTGGATAATATCTCACCTCACACCAATGGATGATCTCTTATAGTGGCTTCACATAGATATTACAGAATAGGGGTGAGAGCCAAACCCTAGCTTTGCCATTCTTCCCAGTGTAGTACTACAGTAAATGAAACTGCCCATTCAGAAAGGAACAGAACTATAACTAAACAATGCTCTCAATTTTCAACCCTCAAAGGCAATCCAAAAAAATACTATGGTCAATGGTATAAACATCACTGAGAATTAAAAAAGTTTAGGGGAGATCTTTCAGGCCTCGCCTTAGACCATCCATAAGAATAATTAATGCAGTTTACATCCCAAGCTTAGACCTGGACCTCAACTGGAAGGGATCTGGATAACTTGCTTCATCCACTACCATGTGTAGTTGCACCCCTACCTCTTCTCTACTTAAAAAGAAAAAGCTGACAACAGGATGATGATTAAAATGGCAGGGTTAGGTCATTGCTTCTTGGGGAGATAGTTTGTAATCACCTCCATCAATAGCTGGTCTCTGTAGGGCACATTTCCCATTTTCCAGCCAACCTCATCATTCCCTTCTGGCTGCAGATAAAAGGCAAGAGGAACACAGAACTATAGGTGGTATTACTTATCTCACAGAGGACTCTTGTCTGCTCTTCCAATTGTCACAATTTGAAAGGATCCTAGATGACATTGCAACTGAAAGACATTACCTCTGGTCCTCTCATGAGAACATATACATCCATCATCCAGCTCTGCTTGAATATTAGTGACTTTGTCAGCAAAATGCCTGGCACTCTGTCCATAGCAGGGTTTTGCAATCCAGTAGTCCCCAAGGGGGAATGAGTCACATTAAATAAGGCGGATGGGCAGAATTTTACAGCAAGATGTCTGCAGAGCAGTATTGATGCTTCAGTCCTCTTTCCTCCATGGTGTAAGTTCAAACCTGAGAAGTCATCTTGACTTTTTGTCTTTTGTTAGCATTACTCCAAGCATTTCCATCTATTTAAACATTTTTTGAAGTACAAATGGCCTTGTCCACCAGATTGCTTTGAGAATGAAATGGGATATCTTCATGTACATTGTTCTGATTGTAAAAGGCATCTGGCACAAACCACTTGTCCTCCCGCATTCCCCCGTGGACACCCACTCGGAGGAAGGTCAGGATGCAGATATGACATGAAAACAGAAACCAGCTATTATAAACCTGAATGTCTGTTCTCTTGTACGCACTATAGAAATGAGAAAAAGACTTTTCAATGGTAATTTTGAGAGACTCCTTCATCTGCCACAGAGATATAGCTTGGGGTTAGGTCCAATTGCCTTCCTTGTCTTATTAACTGCAGACATATTCATGGCTGGTCAGTTTGCCATGCCTAAGTGCAGTTCTGTATTGTGGATTCACAAAGTGAATTGCTTAACATTTTGGGAGAGTGAGCCTAACCACATGCCCCTCTCTCTACCCCAGTGCTGCCTCAGCATTCTCTCCTAAAGCAGTGCTCTGTTTAAATATTAAGCATCTTGGTTGAAATATTAAACATTCTGACTCTTCCACAATCAGTGCTAGGCTGGACACAGTGAAAGTGGAGACAGGGCATTGTGCCAGATGTCTTGATGGCATTGTCTGTCTCTTAACGCAAACAACCCTATATTGAGGGTAGATAGATCAATTCCCCACATAGAAAACACTTTTTAAAGACGTGCCAAATGGAAAGTTTAGCTTATTTTAAATATTCATTTTCATTTGTTCAAAGGACAAGCCAAGAAACCACCCACCCATCCACTGGATTTAAATCCTGCTTCTTTCCGTAAAGGAGAATGTTTATGTGTTTGTTGTTTGTTGTTTGTAAGCCACTTAGAGTCAGTGAAAGTGAGTGGGCAACCATATAAATTCTCTAAATAAGTAAATAAAATGGGCAATATGTGTCTTCCTCAATCTCAGATCCTCTATCAGAGGCCTGGGAGATTGAGAGTTCAGTGCAATATCTTAGCTGCTGCTAGCACTGGACTCTTCTGGACCAAGAACTCTAATGTTCTTGCTGGGATCTGTTGTAACCATTCTCCCAGCTTAGGAATCACAGTCCTGTGCGCTCCTACCACCACTTGGACCACTTTGGCCTTTACTTTCTACATTTTCTATAGTTCTTTGAACAGGTCCCGGTACTTCTTCAGCTTATCATGGCTCTCCCTAATATTGTTGTCAGGTAGCATAAGTATTTTCTGGTCCTTGACTATTACCACAATGTCTAGTTGATTGGCCAGTACGTGCATGTCTGGATGTGGAAGTTCCACAGGATTTTAATGCTGTTATTCTCCACGATCTTCTGTGGAATCTCCCATTTGGACCTGGGAGGGTTAGACCATATACTGTGCAGATGTTCCTATACAAATTGCCAGTTACTTGATTCTGACAATCAGTGTACATGTTCCTGCTTACATCTTACATCCTGCTCTATATATTGGGTTATCTCTGAGATTTTCCTGTTCAATCTGCACCTCAAGTCCAGTCCAGTGTGGTAGACTCTTGATTCCATGGATCTAGTGCTTCAAAGTCATGTGATATTTGAACCTTCACTTATTATTATAGCTGTAGAGCTTCTATGTCCTGCTAACACCAGTAAAAAATGCTTTGATAACTATTTTTAGAGGACACATCATGACATTGCCTCTAACTTCTTCTCAGCCAGTCAGGGATGCAGCTTGAGGTTGCTTTGGCTGTTTCAGCTTTAAAGTGTTCTTCATCTTCTTCCAAGACACAAATCTTGTTGTATAAACAATGTGAAACCCTTGTTTGTCAAGGTAATTCAACCAGGAACTGCGATCTGTACAGCTCCTATTGACCTTTGCTTGCTTCAGGTAGGCTCCCTCCTCTCCTGTCACTAGGTACTACCCTAGATGGCTATTTTGGCCTGTTCTCATGGCGTGGCAAATACCTAATTCTGCAGATGCTTCTGTCAGTGTAATGCTTGAATGAGCATGATGTGGTCTTTCTGCTGCTTCTGCCAAGAAATGATTTCTATACTTTCTCCTTATTATTAGTTGTAACAGTTATTTGTGCCCATACTCCATGGGTTTCTTCTGGGTGTGTCAGCTATTGCCATTCTTTTGCAGCACTAAAAATCCGGGATATGTGGAAGTTGGAATGAAATTGACAATAGCAATGCTATTTTCTCGTCTCAGCTGAGTGACAGAAGTGCAACTGAGGAAAGGGACTGAATCAAGTGTTGCCCTTGATCATAATCACTCACTATTGATATTGACATGCACTTGCCACCCTCATACATTGTTTCTCCCTATTTCCTCTGATGTCCCTCTGTTGTGTGTGCAACCAATCAACTAGGCTGTCTTAAAATTATAATGACATTGCCCTTTATATAATGTTCTGATGAGACAATCAACGCATTCCATATCAGGGCTTATACGGTTTTTGTGAAGATGAAGTTTATGATTACACTGTGATGAAACCATCATTGGATTGTATTATGTGTTCAGTTAGAAAACCCCTTTAATACATTTTTTTCAAATAAGCAAACATTTATCTTGTATAACTGAAGTTAAAAAATGTTGCAAAGTGTTTAAGCTAGAGCTCCTTTAAAAACCCCCCTGCAATTATTACATCCTACCACTAAATCTCTGGGGGGAAAGCATTTCTCTTACACTAAATTACTCTACTGCTCTTTTAATTAGGTTTACTATAGTTATATTGTAGCTGTATTGTAGCTGTATGGGCCCCCTTTTCGTAATATTCATATTAGATTATAATGAAATCATGTTTCCATTCAATCCAGTTAAACCCCACAACTTTCTACCAATGCACTAGCGCCAAATTAAAGAAAGCAAGGTAATAAACAGGTTATATGTAAGCACAACTGTAATTATTTTGGTTAAAATCATATGTTTAAAAAATCTTATTTGCAGTGTTCATTCCATGTTTATAAACTGCAATAATATTTCCTGTGTCAGTCTTTAATTCCCAAGTCAGAGTTTTCAGTTTCTTTTAAACTTATTTTTCATGTACATGCACTATTTGATTTTACACAAGTCACACAAATGTTTATTTTGTAGCTTAAGGGCTCCCAAAGTAGAACCTCTGCTGACTCATGAACACTGTACAGTTGCTACACTAGCTAAAAGCACCACACTCAATCTTCAACACAATCAGCTTTGGAATTGAACCAAATGTTTTCCTGCTGTTTTCTCTTGCTAATAATGTATAGTGTCACTTAATCAGAGCTGCAATTATGCATTCTGCTTTGACAATTGTGTGCACTGTTCTAACATCAGTTGTGTCTGAAATTTTTGCAGAATAGTACCAACAGAAAATGGTTTTGTAGATGTTTTTGTTATTAGCAATGTTGTAAACCTGGTCTTGATACATTTGAGAATTATTTCATTTACTTCATTTGTACTGTGGTCCTCTCCTTTTAAATAAACCAAAACAGATTGATTGCCATAAAACCCCCAACTATATCCTTTCTTGGGAAAACTTGCTGTATGCTTTCACTTTTGCAAAGCAGAAGCATACCTTTACCCTTTGGGCTAGAAGACCAGTGTAAAACATCCTTTAAATAAGTCAAACATATGTACCTAGTGATTTTGAAGAAATAAATAAATGAAATTCCTGGCAAATTAAAAAAAGTGCTGTGGAACATTTCATAGTAAAAATTCATTAAAATCTTTCAATTGTCAAGATTGCTGTGGGGGCAATGGAAGCATCTTTTCTTTTTGTATAGATTTCCTTTGTAAATGTTGAAATTTTGTAAAGTATGTTTTATCCATATGTTCCTTGAGCAGATAACCTTTGGACTATGTTCTCCAATTTCAAACTTGTGTGGTTTTCATTTCCACACAATGATCATAATCTCCAATATGAAAACTATACTTTTCATTGGTAATTTTCCATGGCATTCTATATATAACTAAAGAACAGTAGTGAAATCTAATATACTGGCATTACTTGGTAATATCTAACTGGAGCTATTAGTGGAATGGCTTATCTGCAACATTAAATGTGATCACACAAGAAATGTAATAGTGCACCAATGTGTGTTGTTTCTACATCAGGAGTGTCTCAGGATGGATCCAGCCCGCGGGGTGCTTAGTTCTGGCCCACAGGGCTGCCCTGGAAACAGTGAATGACCGGCCCATGGTGTCTCTCCAGTGAAAATAGAGCTTGGGAGGGCCGCAGGGGGCCTCCCCCCAAGTTCCATTTTTGCTAGCAAAGGGTTGCAGGAGGCCATTGCAGCAAAAAATGGAGCTCAGGAGCCCATTTTCACTGGCACAGCACTTGGGTGACAACAGGTGCCCCAACATGAGTTATGTCAAGCTGTCCATGCCCCCACATCCCCTCAAAGTCAAACACAACCCTGATGCAGCCCTCCATTAAATCAAGTTTGCCACCCCTGTTCTACATCCTCACAAGAATATACTATTCTGTAGTCAATTCACAATTGGACAGTATTCATGGATTTCTTCTGCAAGTGATCTTTGGCATGTTATCCTACCATCCTACCTACCACTATAATATAAACGACTACATGTTGTTTCCTTCAGTTTGGAGGATAAGTTTTGCTCTCTGCTTTGCTCCTGTTCTTCTTGAGATGTACCCAGTTGTTTCTGGAATATAATAAGTATCATAGGATTCAAAAAGAATGGTGTTAGGAATGGCTCAAGACACACTATAACATTACAAAAAATGAAAATGTAAAAAGTGGTTAAAGTAATGCTTAGACATCGTGAGGGCTGTCTGTTCAAGATCATCTAATTTTGTGTAAATTAATCGGTTTATTTTAGAATGCTTGGAAACACATATTGGTAAAGAACTATGTACAGTAACTTCCAAGCAGATGTTTTTTTTAAATATCCTACAGACAGTGATAACAGGATGGCACTCTTGAAACTGATTGTCCTTATGAACTGTACTCACAAGGACACAACCATGCTAAAATCCATACTAGAGAACTGTTATCTGGAAGATGTATTTTATTTATTTTCCTCTAATGTGCAAAATATATTTTCAATGAAAATACTAAATTGGGTTAAACTGTGCTATAAACACAGGAGTTTAAGGGCAAAATAATATGTTACAAAAAGAAACAAATGAACCTTAGCCTATGATTATTGAGTAATGTCAAGGAGATGGTCTGTGTGGATTTTTGGGTCAGAATTGGAAAGAGAAGGGACATGCTGACTTTGTGCTTTTCTTTCAAGAAGGCTCTAACGCTTCTTCTTGACGTGAAAGAAAGAGGACAAACAGTAGCAAGGAGGGGATATCATCGGTAGAGCTGAAAAACCAGATTAGGGACAGATCATGATGGAGAAAATCTATCTATATAGTCAATAAGAGTTGAAAATGACAAATAAATCCAATTGATCACTTTCTTTCCTAGCAATTTTGTCGTCCTCCCAATGGTCTCCAAACCAATTGGTTCTCAGCAGAAAGGGTAGAAATAAAGCACATTAGATCCCCTTAATCAAATTTTTTTTCAGGCATGTTGCATTAAAACCCCCAGTGTCCCCATTCAGCAGGTAATAGGCTTGTGGCTGGGAAGATGGGAGCCACAACCTGTTAGGAATGACAGCATTCAATCATGAATTTGGGTCCAGTTTCAGAATTGAGAAGTGCTCTTCCTACAGGATTAGCAACTCAAAAACAGAGGATAAAAAGGCAGTTTTTGCATTAACAACTTAAATTCTCCTTTGGGAATATTGCAAATCAAATAGGTGGAGATGCTACCGGTATATGCTAATACTGTACAGCTAGTTTAGTGCATTTTGTTCACAGTTCATTTAGTCACCATTCAAAGTTACATCGGCACTGAAAAAAATCACTTATGACCATTTTTCACAATTACAGTTCATATTTATGACGGTTGCTCTGTCCCAAGGTCATGCGATCACATTTTGTGATCTTCTGACAAGCAAAGTCAGTGGGGAAGTCAGATTCACCTGACAACCAGATTACTAATTTATCAACTGCAGTGATTCACTTACAATCTTTCTTGCTGCCTTTGTTAATATGGGGCACAACTCACTCAACAAAGTCTCAACAACAGAAATTTTGGGCTGAGTTGTGGTTGCAAGTCGTGGACCACAATATTTATTTACCTAAACTGATAAACAGACCACAGATAGGCAAAAGAGCGGTCAGAGAGGGATCAGCTTCTGACTTCCTGACTGACTTTGCTTGTGGGAAGTTAGCAGCGAACATCGGAAATCATGTTTATGTGATTGCAAGGATGCTGCAACCTTTCATAAATTTGCAAATAAAACTGTTCTGGACATCACAGAAATTTCAATTCCACAGGAGTAATGGGTCCCAGCTTTTTATGAATTTTTTTAATTAACGGATTTGAGGGACCTAGATTAAAAAATGGTTGCAGTATAATGTATTGTTTCGGCTAACCTGAGGGTACAAATAAACAAATAGATAAATACAATAAGAATTTTAATAGCATATAGATAGCAGGTTTATATTGGAAGGGAAAAATCATTTTAACATTGGTTTCACTAACAAAAAGTTGAGTGGGAGCTTTGGCTACAACATGGATATAAGATGTCAAACTGATAGTTATTGAGTAATTAAAAACCAGGCAGCAAAAAGCTTGATAATTATGACTACTTTGTGTCTGGGTGCATTGATGGGGAAGACTGAGATATCTGAAAGAATAAGTCTTTTTAAATAGGTGAATGCTGGTGGGTTTTTAAAAAATACATTTAATCAATTGGAGCCTGGTACAAGGAAAAAGAAAAAAAAAACTAATCTCAGCTGTGTCACAGAAACAGGAAGAGGGTTGTCCATGTGTTCTTCGCACTTAAACACACACTGACTCCATGACTCCAGTGCAGCCTTGGGGTTGTCTGATTTATGTGCTTTTGCAGAAACAGGCAAAGCAAGCAAGGATCTCAGCCCCAACTCTCACAGAAGAGGCTGGGAACTAGCTTCCACTTTGCTGAGAAATTATGGTTTTTTATGATTCCGCATCTCTACACTTTTGAAATAAGTGTGCAATTTTTTTTTTGGTAAAAGGTGAAAATAGATATTATTTAATGGAAATATGTGCTCCTCAAAAGAGTTGAATGGAGTAGAAAAACAGGCTTTTGCTCACTCCCTAGTAAAGGAAGTTAACTCCTGTCTTGCGGGCAACATGGGAAACTGGCTTGAGATGCCTACATAGCTAATGACAAAAAAATTCATGCTCCGTGACAAATCTTCTAAAGTCATTCCACTGGAAATAATTCTTAACTAATTATGCATCATCTTACAGCTATGTGTCTTCCTGAAGAAGCTTTAAAATTCAGGGATTCTCATGTGCTTCTCCTGTTTTCAGAAGGTTGTGTTTACTTCCTTGTTTCTATGTACATTTTGCCAAATGTCCCTTTTTTCTAGTTTCCAGAGATACCAGTCTTTTGCAATGGATCCCTCCGTTTTATTACTACATACGTAGAAACCACTCTTCTCATGGAATTACAAGTAATATACCGGAATAAATAAAGAGTATATATAACAAGCCTTGAAATAATAAATGTGCTAATTTCATGCTTCCAGACTCATCTGTTTTTTTATTCCCAGCTCATCGAGTTGAGAACAAGTTTCCTTTTTCAAAATGCTGTCGTTTCACAGAACTTCAGATGATACCAGGGTTCAATAACAGCTTCCCTCCCCTTTCAAATGCTACCATATTTTCCAGGTTAAGTTGGGAGCAGAACTACAATTCATGCAAGCATCAGATTACTACTTTCAAACAGAGTACAGGATTAAACAGATGATTTATTATAACACAAAATATACTAATAAATTTTATCAAGATCTCTTAACCACTGATCAGGATGAAAGGCCTCCTGTATGCAATGTACGTTCAGTATATATTTATTAGAAAATGTAAGGTGGGTTATTTTATTAAGAATTTTAATTTGGGTCAGGCATTTGTGCCATTCATATTTTACTATGATTTCTTACTATTGCATTAAGATATTGTAGAATTTTTGTTTCTGGGCTGCTTTGGCGTTTTGGCCGTTAAGGAGAGTGGTTTAGTTTGTTGTTTTTTAAAAAAGGTATTAAACTTTGCAGAAATCATGCGGACCATCTTGGTTCATTATTAAAGCAAGCAACGGACCAACTTTTGAATGTTCCTAATTGTTCATAGACAGTCTGGATATTAAAAGAGAAAGAAAGTGAATGTTGAACAAGGATCCTCGTTGTACTGTGTCTTGTTTATGTAAGCCCATTTCCCCACTCATGACTTCCAGCGCCTTCTCGCGTCACTAAATGTCCCCTCCTTCTCCTGCTCACTTTGGATCATCCGAGGCCGGCAGCCGGCTGTCGAGAGTCCCCCGAGCCCGGCCCTTTGCCTCTGTCCGTTCGCTCGACTGGCTGCCTTTCTGGGGAGGCTTTAGGGGGTGGCAGCCGGGCGGAGCCTGAATCTGAGGCAGAGCATGGAGAGAAGTTGGGGCGGCAGTCGAATGGGG
This sequence comes from Boaedon fuliginosus, assembly GCA_027560395.1. Classification (NCBI taxonomy): domain Eukaryota; kingdom Metazoa; phylum Chordata; class Lepidosauria; order Squamata; family Lamprophiidae; genus Boaedon; species Boaedon fuliginosus. The sequence goes on along the minus strand of JANHGC010005561.1, from coordinate 207,693 downwards.
TGGGCGACGGGAGCCGGACACTGGAATCGGCTGTCCTGACGCTCATATTCGCGAGGGTGAGTGAGCAGCTGCCTGAATGCAAGGAAAGTGGGTCCGTAAACGAAGGAAAAAAGGGTTGTGGTTTTTGAAGGCAGGACCTCGGTGATATCTGCGGAAGAGAGAGTGCAAGAGTTGTTTTTGTGTTTGCAGGAAAACTGGGTTTCGAACATTTAGAGTACATTAGCCAGCCACTTTCTAGCTAAGCGTGTTAAAGGAACTTCACCGCTTGTAGTTGGTTATCTGTAGTTTAGCATGTGTGAACTTAACAATACTGAGGAATTGTGATTCCTTCAAATATCTTGGGTGAGTGCACCAAAGGGTGTTTCCAACAGAAGTAGGAAGCCAAGCGAGAAGCCATATGTCTTGAATGTGTGGTGCCCTGCATCTTAAATATGTATATTTATACGTGGAGGTGAGTGGGGAAACTGATACACTTTCCCAGTTTCACATTTGTGTTTAGCTAGGTTAGTTTTACCGTTCTTTATCTTGTACTTTAGAACTGTTTGTTGAACATCCGGGAATGAAAGCGGAATTGAGTATATCATAGCAAATAAATACCTAAAATAACTAAGTGGAGAAATGACTCACATTTAGAGACTGAACTTCTCCTGGGCAGTCTGCAGATATGTTAGGCCCAAACTCCCAAGAGTTGGAGTTTAAGCACATCTGGAAGAGGCCAAGTTAGGGAAAGCTGGTGCAGAGGATATGAGATACAGTATTTACTGTAGGAAAAGGCTGCGTTGCAGAAGTCGGTGGTTCTGGAGAGAAAGAGAGACAGAGCATGCAGCGCATACTGGACTTGATGGAGTTGTTAGGGATTCAGAAAAAGACTGAAAGACCAGACAGGATGAGATGTGAGGATGGCAGTGACCAGAAAAGCAGGCAAATGGAAAAGCTGATGTATATTGGGTCTGTGTGAGGGGATCTGAAGGGACAGGAAAAAGTCTTGGGACTCAAGATCTGTTTGATGATTGCCTGAATCTGTTATTATTGCCACTGTAAGAAGGATTGCCTGGCAGATGAAGAAAATATTTGCTGTTGTGGTAGCAGCTGCTCTTCCACATCTAAGGATTCCTCTAGCATAAGTTTTTCTGTGAAGCTTCTTTTGAGTACATAGAGTTCTCTGCTTCTCCGGCAACCTTTTCTTTTCCTTTCAAAATATCCCCCCCCCCCCAGCCACTTAAGAAAAATTGGCTGCCTTGAAATCAAGTACAGAGCAATACTCCTGATCAAATGAAGGTCTAGATTCCTTCCCCCTCCATTGTCCTATAATATATGTATTTCTGCTTTCCCCACCTCCACCCCACCCCCTTTTTTGGGGCCAACATTTCTGGTTAGTCTTATGCTGTCTGAATGAGCATTAGGCTTCTGTTTAAGACATCTTTGTTTGGGGCACCCAGTCCATACTTTCTGGGTATCAGCTTTCAGCCAAGGATGCAGTTAACAGTGAAAAATGTAATTGAGAATAAGTGGGATTTTTTCTCATTTATTTGAGAGCAGCGTATGTAGATTGAACTAGAGGTTTCTCATCTATAAAATGGAGGCAAACTGTCCATGATTATTTCTAGTTCTATATTTGTTTATTCATCAGTAATTTCTCCTAATTGTCTGGGCTTTATTTTATCCCAAATAAATATGTGTGGGACTGCAACTTTAAACAGAGAAGAGAGTGTTATTGGTTGTATGTTTGGTTTCTAACCCTACTAAGTTCTGCTATGTTGCCTCAGGTGGGGCAGGGGCTCTCTGGATTAGATGAAAGAAGAACATTAGAAGTACATGCTAAAAGTACACAATCCCAGCAGAGTCACCTTAGATGTGAAGGTCATCTCAGCTGCCTTGCTAAAGCAACCAGACACTTATATGAGACAACAGCAGTATATGAAAATGCTGGAGGCAGATAATCACTTTAGTGACAATGGCAAAGGAATAATTTCATACTGGCTGGAGAAGGCAATAATAAACTATTCCTGTAGTTTACAAAAAAACAACAACAATGGGTAGCCAATATAACATGATTGATGATATAGTTCTGGATGATAGCCACTCAGATTGGATGGCACTGACAGGCTACTGAGAAAGAGCAGGGAATAACTCAAAAGTACTAATTATATTTATGACATAGTGAGATTAAAGCTTTTGGGGAGTATATTGGCCATACAGGAAAAGAATCCAAAATTGCAAAGACAGACTTAAAGTAGGTGATGATAAGACCCATGAACATGGGAAAATTCAATATAGTTAAAGATAAAATGAATCATTCACTGATATCTGAGGCATTACCAAACTGAAATGATCCAGAATTGGACACATTCAATCAGAAGATTTATTATTTATTATTCAGGACATGAAAAACAAAGAAGGAATTGATTCATAATCAGGAAGAATACAGCAAGGACAGTACTTGGTACACTTCACTCAATGACAGGGTAATATAAAATAGACTCTATGGGCAACTCTGTGATGTGACACCTACTTAAGTTTATGAGCCAACAAATGATGCTGCGGTAGGGAAGTTTTAGGAGATTTATGGTCAAATTCAATGTGAAATGGATAGAATAGGCAAGCAAGATATGTTTGTGGTTGGATATTGGAAGTTGAAAATATAAAGGAAGAAAAGGTAGCAGGAGAAGATCATCCATTTTTTCCAACCCAAAGATTTCTTCATTGCTGACATAGTCTTCCAATAGCCAAAATGACTGTGCAATACCAGATGAAATATACAGAAATAAAATTGACTATATTTTTGGCGCAAAGAGAGAAGAGCCCAGTTATGATAGCAAAGCCATAGTCAAGGATTCACTGTGAAAAGATAAATTGTTCATGTGCAAATTCCACACTGAGTTATAGCAAAAGAAGAAAGCCAACTAATTTTGTTAATTAACTTCAATCACCATCATTTTCAAGAAGAACATCAGGAATCATTCTGAACTTGTGAATTTCACTGATTTAGAGCCAGAGGAACAATGCAACGAAATCAAACACATTGTTAAAGATATATGTAGAAAGAAACTGTCAAACACTAAGAAACAAAGGAAATTGGATATTTGAACAATTTATAGAAATTGCCAAAAAGAGAAATCAAAGCCAAGAAAGAAATCAAAGACAAAGAATTCCAGGGAGCAATTAGAAGAGATAAGAAAAAGTATTAATATTACATCTGTAAAGACACTGAAGATAGGAACTTACATGGAAGAACAAAAAGCCTCAAAAATATTTCTAAACTCAGGAGATTCCAACTTCAAATTGGTTTGTTAAAGGATGCCATAGTATGCCAGTTTGTAGTTATTTGAAGGAAGATAAAAGATGAAATGCAGATACTGACATTCTATGCAATTCAGAAGTCGATATCCAACATCCTCTGCTTGCAAGATTATCTAGTGCTAGAAGATGAAGTTAGATCAGCATTCCAGTCGTTGCCAAATTGGAAGGCTGCAGGAATTCATGGAATACAAAGAAACAGAACCAGTAAGGATCCTACCCAAACTCTGCCAGTAAACCTGGAGAATGGTACAGTGCTTCACAGATTGGAAGAGGTTAGTCCACATATCAATACCAAGGAAAATGGCTGTAGTGTGCACACTTTGCAGAGTGTACAAACTATCAAACAATATATTTCATTTCACATTCTAATAATGCTTAGGATCATTCAGTGTGGAATAAAGCCCTACATCGAAAGAGAGATGAGAGAGATGCCTTAATTTGAACTGGCTTTAAAAAGCTGATGCATGCTGAACAGTTGAAAAAGGCAAAATTAGTGAATGTTTCATTAGTGAGTGTTTCATTCATATAGCCTTTGCCTATATCTATCATGTCAACCTGTGAAAAATGGGAATCTTGTAGCCTCATGTAAAGGTCATGGAAGGGCAGCTGATCAGGACAGAACACAGACTGCCTCAAGGTTGGCAAAGGAATGAGACAAGGCTACATATTCTCTCCTTATTTATTTGGATAATAATAATAATAATAATAATAATAATAATAATAATAATAATAATAATAATAATAATAATAATAATAATA
>JANHGC010005561.1:155322-166180 GCA_027560395.1 Boaedon fuliginosus | reverse complement strand
CACATGACCGCCACGCCACGCCGACCCAGTCACATGACCGCCACGCCACGCGCCCACCCAGTCACATGACCGCCCAAGCCATGCCCTGAAAATTTCCCTTATTTTCAAATCCAAAACTTGACAGGTATGCCATTTGATGAAATCCATGGGCAGCCTGTTGGTCTGCTGCCCTCCGCTCGCAAAGCCTCGACCGCTCCGCAGTCCTGTCAGATCAAAGAGAAAGAGCCGCCATCCAGCCAGAGGGAACCGAGTGCAGCTCCTTTCAAGTGGAGCTGCGCCCTCTATTAGGTCTTCCACCTGCGGCCTTAGCAGCATACCTCCGACTCCGACTCTGACAGTTCCAAGGAGCTCCAGGCAACCCCCCACAGCTCGCGGTGAGTAAACAGCCTCAAATTCCGAGCCCATCAGATCTCCAGGTCTCCAAATCTCCCCCGGTCCGTCATCTCTCTCGCCCGGCAAAATTGCCCAATTAAGCTCCCAGCGAGAAAGAAAATTTTCCAAGTTCCTCCCGCGGCCGTTCCTGGAGCGGCACTACACAGCCTCCTGCCGCGGCCACCAGCTTGGATCCAATATGTTAAATAGTCTCCCATATCAAAGAGAGCTTTTAAAGGAGAGCAGGCAACTACAAGAGTGGAGGAGTGAAAAATATTCTTAGTCAAATTTCAACATACTGTAGTTTCAAACCAACATATTAATTAAATTTGAAAATATTTCAGTTTTGGTTAAGTCTGTATCTATAAAAGAGAAGTGTGGGTGGGTGGGTATGTGTGTGTGTGTGTCCTCAGTAGGCTCTTCCATGCCAGCACCAATCTAGCCCAAATTTGGCATACGCATACCTTACCCTCTGGCGACAAACAGGGTCATGAATGGGTTCTTTCCCCCCAAATTTTGGTGCCAAAGTGCACCCCCGACATTTAACTGCCAACCTGCTCTACTTAAGCCTGCAGCTCTTTAGCCAATAGGGGCAAGGTATGCAAATCGGCCTAAAGAATGCTGAACGCTCCCTCCCCAGGCATTTAACTGCCAAATTCTACTTAGGCCTCAAGCTCTGCAGCCAATAGGGGAAAGATGATTACATGGCCATGTGGATGCTGCAACACAGCTGCTGTACAGACAGTGCTCGACTTATGACCACCGTTGAGCCCAACATTTCCGTGGCTAAGGGAGAAGTTGTTAAGTTTTGCCCCTGTTTTACAACTCTCCTTGACACGGTTGTTAAAGGAAATCCCTCCCATTATGAAGTTAGTTACCACGAGGTTCTCGGCTTACAAGCCCAATTGAGCCCAACATTTCTGTGGCTGAGCCAAATATTTGTTCGGTGAATTTTGAACCCCTTTGACAACTCTTTCTCACCATGGCCGTTAAGTGAGTCAGTGTGGTTGTTAACTGCAACAGACCTGCTGTACAGGCAGTCCTCCACTTACAACCACTGTTGAGCCCAACGTTTCCATGGCTAAGCGAGAAGTTGTTAAGTTTTGCCACCGTTTTATGACCTTCCTTGCCACGATCGTTAAAGCGAATCCCTGCCATTGTGAAGTTAGTTACCACGAAGTCCTTGACTTACAAGCTTAATTAAGCCCAACATTTTTGTGGCTCAGCCAAACATTTGTTCAGTGAATTTTGAATCTCTTTGACGACCCTTTCTCGCCACGGTCGTTAAGCGAGTCGGTGCCATTGTTAAGATAGGGACACGGTTGTGAAGTGACTTTGCTGGTCAGAAGGTTGTGAAAGTGGATCATAGGATACAGCGCCCGTCATCAATACAGGTCGGATCAATTTCTATCACGTAGCCATGCAGATACTGTAACAGAGCTGCTGTACAGGCAGTCCTCCACTTAGAACTACTGCTGAGCCCAACATTTCCTTGGGTAAGGAAGAAGTTGTTAAGTTTTGCCCCCGTTTTACACACTCCACCCACTCACTTCCATACCTAACATTCTGCATGAGGAGGAGGCGGGAGGGGGAAAAGACAATGAAGAGCAGGAGAAGGAGGAGGAGGCAAGAAGAGGAGAAGCGGGAGGGTGAAGAAGACAATTAAGAGGAGAAGGAGCAGAGGGAGGAAAGGGAGCAGGAAGAGAAGGAGCGAAGAAGAGGAAAAAAAGGTAGAAGGGAAGAACAAGAAGAGAAGGCAGAAGGAGGAGGGGAAAGAACATGAAGAGATTGAGAAGAAGGACAGCGCCCAGTGAGGTCCCACAGAGTTGGCCTGTTGAGGGTCCCATCAGCTAAACAATGCTGGCTAGTGGGTCCCCGTGCTAAGGCCTTCTCTGTGGCGGCGCCGACCCTCTGGAGCCAACTCCCAGCAGAGTCAGGACCACTCCTACCTTGCTGACCTTCCATAAAGCTGTCAAGACCTGGCTCTGGCGGAAGGCCTGGAATTAATGTACCCTCCCCCTGGTTGATTGTTGATTGTGTGATTGTTTAGTATTGTTTTAAATTGTAATCATTGTATCTTTTACTGTTGTAAGCCGCCTCGAGTTCCCCTGACCAGGGAAATGAGGTGGGGTATAAATCCAAATAAATAAATAAATAAATAAATAAATTTGGCATGCTTAATGTGAGTTTTCTTAAGCCACATTTATTCATTTATAAAATGTATTGGCTGCCCATCTTATCAAAGGTAGCTCTTGTGGTAAGGAAGGAGGACCCCTCCCTTAGGTACCGATTCTATGAAGCCCCTCAAATCAGTAAAACTACATATTCAGCCACTTGGACATGAGATACTTTAGCATTTGAACATAAGAAAACCCTTCTGAGTTTTACAGTTCATGCTGCTTTTATGCTTTAATAGTGGGGGTTTTTTCCCATTTAACTAGTATACAAGTAGAGAACTAGTATACAAGTAGTCCTTAACTTATGACCAGAATTGAGGCCAAATTTATGTTACTAAGTGAGACATTTGTTCGGTGAGTTTTGCCCCATTTTACTATCTTTCTTGACACAGTTGTTAAGTACCACAGTCTGCCGTTGTTAAGTTAGCAACACGATTGTTAAGTGAATCTGGCTTCCCCATTGACTTTGCTTGTCAGAGGGTTGCGAAAGGGGATTACATGACACCGGGACACTGTAATCACCATAAATATGTAACAATTGCCACAGACTTTTGATCATGTGACTGAGGGGATGCTGCAATGGTCGTAAGGGTGAAAAATGGTGATAAGTCACTTTTTTTCAGTGCTGTTGTAACTTTGAACAATCACTAAATGAACTGTTGTAAGTAAAGGACTACCTGTATTTTAAAATTAAGTCAATTAATTGTGAGAGAGTGACTTTGTCCCTGATTAGTTCAGATTAGATAGATTAGTTCCCTTTCAACTTTCAATATAATCAATTATCAATTTGTTCCTTTCATTGAAATGAAGACTTTAAGATAATTCTCTTCAGTTCTGTTACGATTGTACCCTCGTATTCATCAAACGATGAAGAATCAAGCCTACCGTTCTCTACAAATGCAAAGTTATATTCCAACTCCTGTGGATGACCCCTCTGTAAGGCCTCTACATGTACAAAGTTGCCACTTTGTCATGACTATTTAATGCTCATTGGTGAGTACATTGGCCTACTTTCTCAGTTGCACTCTATCACCATTGCTTGGAATGTAGCAAGTCTCCGGACTTCAAAAATCTGGACAATAACTAAAAGTAACAAAAACAACTTCCCTCTCTGCCATCTTGGACTTTGCAGCTGGATGTGGCTTCCTTAGTAGAGCTACTACAGATCCCTTTTCCCTTCAGAACAGTAATGAATTTGGGATAGACCTAGGGAATTATTTTAAAGTGTGATATGTCAATTGGTAAGTTGAATAACAGAATTGGATAGTCTCACAGGCTTCCTTATGGTCACTATTATATTTTTAAAGAAGCGGCTCTTCTAAAACAGCATCACCAGGCTTTCTATCTCATTGCTCAGATCTTAAGTTCTGCCCACTTAATACCGTGTTTCTCCAAAAATAAGACCCCTGTTATATTTTTTTTGCCACCAAAAAAGGCACCCGGTCTTATTTTCAGGGGATGTCATCCACTGACTAACCTATTAGTTAGGGGCACATGTATATTGGGCACATGTGTAAAAACCAAGCTAGGTCTTACTTTCAGGGGAGGTCATATTTTCAGGGAAACAGGGTAGTTACAGATTGTTTTACACTATGTAGGAACAAAATCTTTCATTAGATTGAAGGCTCACTGATAAAATCTGTTCTGTCCTGAATACTCAAATTGCTGTTCTGTAAAAATGTACAGCTCCCCAAATTCAGTTGTTTATTATTGACATCTTTCCGCTGATGTCCTTGAAAGCCTAGAATAGAAAAGTTACTCTTCTGCTCGGTTTTTGACTGATTTTAGTGCAGTTCTTTCTGTCTCTCTTTTTGCTTCCTCTCTCTCCCCCACAAAACTTGTGGTCACTCTAGATCAGAGGTCCCCAACCGATGGTTCGCGGACCACTGGTGTTCCGTGGGAAAATGTTGATGGTCCGCAGAAGAATCTTTGCATTTTTGCATTTTTGATAATTGCACTAACTCAAGAATCTTCAAACTATGGCCCACGGAAGCAGTGAATCTGCCCAAGGTTGCTCTGCTCACATCACCCTGCCCTAGCTTTGCTGATCATTGCTGATGCTAAATTGTCTCCCTGCAAAGTTTTCTCCTGGAGAAACGTTTGCATGCGTGGGAGAAGTACAGGAAACTTTACCCTCGCTTTGCTGGTCATTCTCTCTTTGTAGGAAGCCAATTTAGCATTGGCAATGACCAGCAAAGCGAGGATGAAGTTTCCTGTGCTTTCCCTGCATGTGTGAGCGTTCCTCTGAGAGAAAACTTTGGAAGGAAGGAAGGTGAAATCAGGAGGGGGAAGGAAGGAAGGAAGATGAAATCAGAGGAGAGAGAAGGAAGGAAGGAAGGAAGGAAGGAAGGAAGGAAGGAAGGAAGGAAGGAAGGAAGGAAGGAAGTTGAAATCAGAGGAGAGGCAAGGAAGGTAAAATCAGAAGAGGGGGAAGGAAGGGTTAGGGAGCAGCATGCTGGGTTTATACTGGTGGTCCCTGGGATTTAAAATTATGGATTTGGTGGTCCCTGTGGTCGAAAAGGTTGGGGACCTCTGCTCTAGAATCTTTCCTCTGACTTTTCAATTTTGAATTCATCTGATTTCACAGTTCTAATTTCAAACTTAAGGTGACCATTAGCCGCCATGATACCATGAACACTACAATGTTATTATGCAGATATAATAGAATATTTGATTTACATTAATTACTTTGATGCAATTGATGCATAATACATAATTCACCTCATTTGAAAGGTGACATCATGATGCACATGGTATCATTTCTGCTTACTGACATCCATGACCTTGGACAAATTACATTTGAAATTTTATTTCTACCAACTCAAAGCTTTGATGCAATCATGTGTTCCCTTTGTCAAAATTGACTGTCTGTGGGTTTTCTTCAGAGATCTCTAGTGTAGTGCCTTGGGTATCAACGTGCCTACAAATACCATCCTTCGCCTCGCTCTATTTGGTAATATTTTAAACATTAAAAAATAAATTTAAAAAGGAGACACTGGTATTCTGTCAATGCTGATAGTGAAGTGTTAATACCACTTTAAAATGCCTTGGTAAGGCCACACTTGGAATACTGCATCCAGCTTTGGTCACCACAATGTAAAAAAGATGTTGAGACTCTAGAAAGAGTGCAGAGAAGAGCAACAAAGATGATTAGAGGAATGAAACTAAAACATATAAAGAACCATTGCTGGAATTGGGTATGTCTAATTTAATGAAAAGAAGGACTAGGTTAACATGATAGCAGTGTTCCAGTATCTAAGGGGCTGCCACAAGAGGAGGATGTTAACTTATTCTCCAGAGCAGTGGTTCCCAACCTTTCTGACTTGGCGGCACGGTGCGAGGTGGGGGAAGGGAGGATAGTTCCGTGTGAGTGGCAGGCATATGCATTTGCACAGCTCCATTTGCACAAGTGCAAGTTCCCACTGCTCGTGCAAATGGAGCTGTGTGTGTGAGCCCAAGTGCCCAACCATTCATGCATGCAGGTTCACTTGTGCAAGTGGCAGGTTCTTGCGAAGTTCCGCTTCCAAGTGCTCGCCACTCACATGGCCCAGTTCTGAACCAGCCATAGCTCACTAGTGGGCCACGGCCCGGGAGTTGGGGACCCCTGCTCCAGAGTACGTGAAGGCAGGACAAGAAGCAGTGGATGGAAACTATTCAAGGAGAGAACCACTTTAGAACTAAGGAGAAATTTCTTGACAATTAGAACAATTAATCAGTGAAACAACTTGCCTCCAGAAGTTGTAGGTTAGGGGTGTTAAACAGGGGCTCATGGGCCGGATGTGTCACGCACAGGCCATGCCCACCCCAGCTCTGTGAATGGGGAAACATCGTGACATGTCACGTAACGGCAACGTGACACTTCGAGTTTGACACCTATATTGTAGGTGCTCCATCACTGGAAGTTTTTAAGAAGAGATAACCATTTGACTAAAATGGTATAAGGTTTCCTGCTTGAGGAGGGAGTTGGACTAGAAGACCTCCAAGATGCCTTCCAACTCTCTTATTTTATTATTCCATTAATATTCTGGATCTACTAACTAGTATCATCAGGTACATCTATGAGTAGAATAGGAAAACATGGAGTTGCTGCCAGTGAGTATAAAGAATACTGAACAAAACAGAATTATTCAGCTTCAGGAAACTTGCAGTTCTAGCCGAAGAAGAAGTGACCGTGCTAGCTAGGAATTATGTGAGCTACATCCCAGAATATCCTGATAGTACAAAATTATAGTCCAGGAGGATTCCCTCCTAATGTTTCTAGAGGAGTAGCTGTGCTTGGGGTTTGGTGGCAGAAATAACAAAATATGCTTATATCATGTACTGGGCAAAGTAGTTTATTACGGCAAAAGCTTTTGATGAATCACAGCCCACTTCATCTGCTGCATAGTTAACAGCAGAAGGTTAAATCACAGCTGTGGGTGAGGATGAGGGCAAGGGCAGAGAGGAGTAAGAAAAGGAGAAATTATACAGAAAAGGGGAATAATATAGAAATAATTGCTAATAGCAGTGGCAGAAGCACTTAGATTTATATACTGCTTTACAGTGCTTTACAGCCCACTCTAAGCAGTTTACAGAGTCAGCATATTGTCCCCAACAATTTGGGTCCTCATTTTACTCACCTCAGAAGGATGGAAGCCTGAATCAGCCTTGAGCCTGGTGAGATTTGAACTGCCAAATTGCAGTCAGCCGGCAGTCAGCAGAAGTAGCCTGCAGTATTGCACTCTAACCACTGCACCACTGAGGCTCAATGATGAAGCAAACATCTAGGATTGGTGAACTGAATAATTGTAGTACAAGAAGAAAACTTGGTCTGTGTTTGATCTGTGAGAAATAGTGATAATTGAATGAATTGGGTTATTTATTTATTTTTTCTTATAACTTCGGCAGCATCAGTCAACATGGCTGGGAATAGTCAGAAATAATGGGAGCTACATTCACAATATTGAGAGGGATTCCCTATTGGAATCATGGATCATAGAATCATGATGCATTCAGGGCCTAATTTAATCTGATTTTACATATTGTCATTGTATTTGTGATATTAAGGCTTGTGTAACATGACTCTGTATTGCACATTAATTTTTGCTTGATGATCAGTAGCAGTGTGGCCATTATTCTTCCCTTCTGTAATTTGTGTCCAGTATACATGTCTTGTCAAGTTTCTGACTGTATTTGGGGAGGATTACTGTATCAGAATTGCGAACCCTTCACCTTTTGTTCCCTCCAGATTTGATGGTTGCCTTAGTCTAAAGTACAGATAGTCCTTGACTTATGGCCACAATTGAGCCCAAAATTCCATTTGCTAAAACAGATGTTAAGTGAGTTGTGCCTCATTTTACGACATTTTTTCCCATCGTTAAGAGAATTACTACGTTGTTAAGTTAATCATGCAGTCATTAAGTGAATCTGACTTTCCCCATTCACTTTGCTTATCAGAAGCTCCCTAGGAAGATGGCGGATGACAATCTCAGGGCCCCATGACACCAAAACCATGGTAAATACATGCCAGTTGCCAAGCACCTGAAGTTTGGTCATGTGACCTTGGGGATGCTGGAACCATCGTAAGTGTGAGAAACGGTTATGAGCCATTAAAGGGTCATTAAACAATGGCTGTAAGTCAAGGGCTAGCTGTAATTCTGATTTACATATCTGCAATTCTAGGTCTCACTTGAGAGGCCTTATCCAGAGACTTCTCCTTGCTTTAAAATCAAGAACAAGAGTCTTTCATTTTAATCATCCCAGTAAAAGTGCAATGAACTCTTAAGCCCTTTTACCCTGGGGATTATTGGAGGAGCCTGTCTTTCATTAGAGAGCAGACAATGGGACAGAAGCAAATGTTTGGGGGGGGGGAAGAGAGAGAAGCATAGCCAAAATATTAAATTAGTGGTCATAGTTTTTTCATCTCTTCAGCCTCCCTTTGCAGATGTGTTGTTTTTGCAGTGCTAGTAACATCCAGCTCTGCCCAAAATGGAACCGAGCAAGGGCTGGTCTAGTGCCTAGGGTTAAAATAAATGCGAGTTATTTCCACTTCATGATCCTGAACTGCCAGCAGGAGCAGGAGATACAGGCGTTTTCTATTTAAAGCACAGCACAGAGGGCAGGTTATAAAAAGGAAATCTGTTCTGTAGGCAGCAGCAAAGGGAGGGGGAAGCCAACTTGGCAGAAGCGGAGGGCGGGCAGCTGTTACTGTTGTTGCTGCTTGGGCTCCCCCCTCCCAAGTGCTCTCCTTTGTTGCTGGCAAAGCATGGAAACCCCCCCTGGAATCCTCGTATTTATCACCCCAGACAAGTATTTTGCAGATCCTGAATGGATAAAGTGCCTCCTACACTTCACGTTAATTAATGGGAGAATGCTCTTGCAGAAAGCGCAAGTGGTATTCTGGGATGGATTTACAAAAACATTTTATGTAACATTTTGGTCCATGTTTTTTTGTGTGTGTGGGGGAGTATGTTAAATGGAAATGCTTCTGATCCCTGGGAGACTTGAACAACTGCAGAAGGAAAAATGCTTGTAAACACTTCACAGTGCCAAAGCAGGTGGACAACAGACACACACTCAGACTTTCTTGGAGGCATATAAATCTATGATTGCAATTACCTATACCAGCCCTTTATACTTAGGAAAGGCAGCTGGAATAAATCACCTTGGTGTAGGTACAGGTCATCCACATTAACCCCAGAACTTGAAGGGCCAGGAGAGGCTGATCTTCTTTCCAGATGAGTATATTTTGGGCTATTGCTATTTCCCCTGGTGAGTGACATTATGCTCCTTTGAAATAAAAGCCTGAGAGAGGAAACCGCCCCCTCACCTCCAAAGTTGCCTAGAAAGTAGCAGGTTAAAATTCTCTAAATGGTAGTGGATCTTATTCTATTCCTGCCACCTGGGTATATGTGCAAGGGGTCTCTTTGTCCGAACCATTGTGTGTGTGGATGTGCTGTGATGCATGCATAGAAGCGTCACTGCTGCTGAATAATTGTGAGGTCGGCAATAAAACATTAGATGAATTATGTCGAATCTTTCAGATTTAGATATTGTGCATGCACATACAAACACTTACATAGAAACTCATGTACAGCATCTGTTTAGGACAGCATTGAATAGAAACAAAATTAGACTTGAGGCATTTTCAGCAGACAAAAAAAACAAACACCACCCTCCCGCCTGAACACCTCATCCCAGTAAAATTGAGTTAGGTTTTCATATAAACACAGCATCTGCCTAAGAGCTCCAGGGCATGAGAAGTATGGGAAGATTTGCAAATACCAGAGTCTCTAAGATCTGATACTTTATTTAGCAAGTCTGCATGAATCAAGGGAAGGAAAAAAACAAAAAACACCCTAACATTGCCATCCATGGAAAGTAGGCTTTAATGTCATTTCCTGGACCTCTTAATCTGCGCTTCAATATTTTTTGGCTGGATTCATGTAATATGCTAAACTTAATATAATAAAGTACAGTTGTTGTATTGGCATGGTATGCTAAGTTAGTACATCCAAATAAGTAATCCATATTATGGTTTAATTAGGGCTATCGTAACTATTATAACTGAGTTGTAGATACCCTTATGACCACAAAATGCCAGTAAAGGCACATATTGTAATGCGCTGAACCATAAATTACCCAATCTTGGTTTAGTCTAATTTAGAAAGTTTACTTTTTATCCTACCGTTTCTCCAAAAGTTAAGGACAGTCTATACATAACACTCTATTGTCCAGCTCCCTTTTCCAAACAACATTGTGCAGTAGTTAGACTGGCCCAAAGTCTCTTAGCTTTCTGTGACTGACACAGATCTCTGCATAACAGTTGAATCAAACAGATGGATCACTAATTTCTCCTATGTGAATGAGATGTGAAATATGCAGTCACTGCTCTTTATCTTATTCTTTGCTTTGCTTCTCTTTCAACTTGTTGTTGAGGTGTTCCATTCTCCCCAAAGCTGCTTCTTTCATCTTTGTCCATTTAGCCTTTTTAACAGACCTTTTCAATGACTCGTAGTCTGGTAGAGCTTGAAGCTGGGAACTAATAAAAGAACTTTATGGAGTCCAAGGCCTGGCTTGTGTTGCCCTTAACAGAGGCTAGGTCTGGGAATTGGACCCTGAGTCAGAAGATTGAATTCTGTCCCGTACTTCTCTCTAGACACAGCGAGAGTGTGAATCTCTTTGCTATCTCTTCTGCTGATATCATTTTCATAAAACACATGCTTATGTGGCAGGGGAAGGACATACACTGTTTCATATATTGAAAATGGAATTAATCTTGGGATGTTTAGTCTCCTGTGTGTTCTCTCTCTCTCTCTCTCTCTCTCTCT
>JANHGC010005561.1:110298-120347 GCA_027560395.1 Boaedon fuliginosus | reverse complement strand
ATTATTGCTGTACGCCGCCTCGAGTTCCCCATTGGGGAAGAGAGGCGGGATATAAATCAAATAAATAAATAAATAATAAATAAGACTAAAACATGCTGAATATTCCATGCCAGTTCTGCAAATTCTATTGGTTTTATGGCACAAATATTGAGACTCTAAATTTCATCTGAAATCAGGAAGTTCAAAAATTTAGGAAGTTCAATTCAGGAAGTCACATTCAGGAAGTCAGGAAGTTCAAAAATTACTACACCAATACATATCAATTGTCGGTATTGCCCAATATAAAATAACACTGCATTTCAAATTACCTATCAAAACCTATCAAATATTAACTGCCTAATATCTGGTACTGACATCATGTCTCCTTTTAATACCATAATCTTGTATTAAATGGGACATTGTATTCAAGTTTACATGTTGCAGAGAATTTTCAGAGCTGGTAATAGACAGAAATTATTTTAAATAAAATGGCATCAAGAAACTCGTTCTGTCTTTGACTTCCCTTCTCCCAATATTTTTATCACAGGTGGCTTTTGTTTTTACCCAAGCTTATCAATTCCCAAGGCATGGTCTGAGGATATGTGACATACCTGCCTTGCTAAAGCTAAGGAACTTAGTATCCAAACAGGGGGATTATGTGGGCAGTGTTTGTATGCTGCTGTGACTTCCAATGGACTCAATTTTTCAGCTAGTTCTCAAAGGTTTATGATTTATCCTCTTTCATCAGTTTCCCTTTTTTTTCTTTTATTAAATTAGGTGATTCTCCCCCACCTCACATACAATCTTCATATCCTACCTTCACATTACACAAACGAACCCCCCTTTTAACCTTAGTTTTAAAGTAATTCATTTTGGAAGAGGAAGTTTAGCCCAGTAACCTCACATCCTTTTGACCTTTCCCTCTCTGGTTCCCTATCACAGTTCACTTTAATAGCATTTCCCTGCTTCTTAGGAAACCTGATCCCTTGGTCACTGCTCTCCTGAAGCCAGTATGTTTGTCTGAATCAGTACAATTGTGATTTTTGGGTTATCTTCCATGGTTGACAACAATGGGTATAAATTGACAATGGCAGTTCAACTTACCATGTAGTCTTTTCTTTGGAAAACTTTATCCCTGGCACTTTGCCCATACGTCTCACAACCATTCGCAGCCTGTTATTCCCTGTCAGGACCTTGATGGCACTTCCCATTGTAATGTTCTCCAAGCTCACGCTGTTCACCTCTGTGATTTTATCTCCAACACAAAGTCCAGCCTGTTCTGTTTATATTAAGCAGAGAATGCTCAGCTTCATTGATTGTCTTTTTCTGGGCTTACTAAAATTAAAGAACTACTGAAACAACAAACAGACAAGCTACAGCAACTTATTAACCTCAAAATAGTTTAGAACTTTGAATTATTACCCATTCATATACAGTATATTGTAGGGCACATAGTATGTTACCCAAATATTACTGTTTTGGGTTATCTCTTTTTTGTACTATATGGATAAATATAGTCAAACTGTAGTTTTTTTCCAAGTATTTTGAAATATATAACTTTTTGTCTTGACATTATCAAAATGCTGGTTGTTCATGATAGTCATAAGCAAGTATGTGAATCCTGACATATTATCATATTTTTCCAGAATCAGTAAAAACATTCAAAAATATCGGATTTAGCAATATGATATACAAAGGAAAAATATCTGATGAATGATCTCTCAGTGACATTATTTTTCATTTTGGTTACAATATCCATATACATGTACTGGAGTAGCAGTGACTAGCATTGAACCCAGAATATGTATTTATATTAATAATTTGCAAGCAGATTGTTGCCTGTGCTTGAACGTTGAAGCTTTTCTACTGACCTGCACTGCTGCCCTCTTCCACCTTGCTGACGAAAATACCCAGGCCATGTTCAGAGCCCCCACGCACACTGAAACCCAGCTTCCCATCTTTACTCTTCTCCACTGTGATGGCATTGATAACATCACTCTCATCACTGTTAGCTGTGAAGGGAATATAAAACAAAACAGTAATGAAGATATAAAAAGCTCAATATACTGGCATGCCCAGCGGATGCTTAATCTTGCATCCAAAGCACAATCTTAACTCCAGGGACAGAAAATCAGGAGAAATGTTTAGAGATCTTTCTGAACTATGTGCAGATCAGCCTTTTTTCCAAATGATATACCAGTTTTAAGAATAATAGTGAAATAGGCTGGAGCCAAAGGCCACAGACTGTGTTATAAATATATATTAAAATCCACCACAATATTTAGAAGATGGTCATGCTTGATTACTGGAATTAAATCTTTAATCTTTAATCCTATGTGTACATAGGAAAGTAGAGTAGAAATCTATGAATACACAAGTGCTATGTATTTGTGGATAAAGGTTATCTATGTTATGCAAATGCATAACTGGCAGAACCTTTTACTTGTTGTCCATTAAAAACATGACTGGATGTTTTGTACTAGAAAGTCACTTATCTGAAAGAGTATAGGTTCTCCTGTTTGAGGGGGGCTGGACTAGAAGACCTCCAAGGTCCCTTCCAGCTCATTCATTCATTCATGGATTCATTCATGCAAAAGGATACTAAGCTTTGAAGACAAGCTGGTAATAACATTTGCAAACTTGATTTTCATCTTTGGTGAACTTTCATAAACTACATCAGAAATCAGAGCTTCAGATATGAGAAATGTCATCTGTGTACTGTGGTCTCCCCTGTTCACCCCAGAAGTACCTTCTAGTGGTGTGTTGATAAGAATAACTCTTCCCATAGGCGATGATGGGTGGAAGTTTTGATTATTCCCATTCATAAGACGATTCTGCCTGCTCAGCAAGAGGAGGTTAGCTGTGCTGATGTCACTGCTAGAGTCCTGAGAATGAGCAGGATAAAAAAACTCCTTCGCGAAGGGATCAGAAATATTAGCCATGGCAAGATCAGACTTTGGTTGCTCCTGGAGAGACTTTCAAGCCATCTGATTCTACAGATCTTTTGGAGAAGCACGCCTTCTTTTGGGTGATGGAACAGTCTGTTTTCCTCATGAAGGCTGACTGAGTTAGATTTTGGCCCCTTTTTTGGTTGTTTTCTTCAGAGAAAAAGGTTGTTGAGCATATTCCAATGCATCTTGCTATTGAGCATGAGAGTTCATTTTGCTGATGAAAATTGTATGAAAATACAAATAAAAAATACAAAGAAAATGTTCTTATATTTAAAATGGAGGATCTAGATAAAACATCTTGCATCTCAGAGGGCTTGATCTGTGATTTGCTCTTACTTCCATACAGTTGTACTATATTAACAACAAATATGTAATTAAACAGTTGTATGTATATTGTAAAACAGTTATAAAACCATATACTCACAGACATTTATATACTAGTCTACTTAAAAAATCTCAGATTAAGATTGGAAACCTATCTACAAGAAGAACTTGGAAGAAATTACACTGAACCATATTGGATATGAATTCTGAGGAAATATGATTACATTGTTTGAAAACAGGAAAATAAATCTCAGTTTCCCTGCCCACTAGCTAAGAGATACTGGCTGAGAATAAAAAAATGGATTGGAGAAATCATGAATTATGATTTGTAGTTAAAAAACCAGAAATATTTCTGCCAGGAATGATTGCAGGAAGGCAAGAGAAAAGTGTAGTAAACTTACAAACACTTATTATTACGGCAGCTAGGATCTTATTTGCTCAACAATTGAAGTCAGAAATAATACCCGTGGAAGAGAAATTGATAAATAAGATCCTAGAATGTGCCAAAATGGATAAGCTAATGATAGCATTAAGGGATAAGGGAGACTCGGAATATTATTTATGTTGGAATATGTGGTTCAAATGGTTAAAGAATAGAAGTAGAGTCTAGGGAATGTGGTAATGTTCTAGGAAATGGGGAATATGATTTAAAGATATACATGAAATAAGTGATAGAAGGATAAGAAGGATTGGTATACCCAACACTGATATGATTGCTATTTGTTAACGTTTGTATGTGTATGTGTATTTGTATTTGTATTATGTGTCTTATACTGTACTTCAATTTATGTGGAAAATAAAAAACTTTTTATGGATAAAAAAAGAATTGTGAGGAAATATAATTACATTGTTTGGAAACAGGAAAAGCTCAGTTTCTAGGCTAAAACATTTTGGAAGCTTAGTTGACAAAGCCATCCTTCCTCTTTTTTAAACTTTTAGGAGAGAATAAAGCTTTTTGTAATTTTCAGTGTTGAGAAAATCTTTAAAAATTAAAATGTATGTGTCAAATATTAAACTACTGAATATGACTTAGAGAGTAAGACACAATGGCTGTATTCACACAATGAGTTAAATAGTTCTGGTTAAAATAATTTAAAAATCCTAGCAGTTCTACAAGATATAGACATTATTATTTTATACTTGGTTTTAGTTTGGTTTCTTGACTTAGTATGTTGTAGAAACTCAATTCATTTGATTCCTTGTATGAAATATTGTCCAAATCCAGAAAATAGATTGATTCATTCAACAGATTATACAGGGCTATCAGATCTGCTGTAAAAACCCAGATGATAGATGATATGGACCAGACATGTCCAAAGTCCAGCCCGGGGGCCAATTGCAGCCCGTTTTCAAATTTTGAGTTGCCTGCAGCCTCTTCTCCCTGCCGGTGCGTGTTTTTCCCTTCGCTGCACTATTCATAAAATAGTTCATTTTCATTTAATTTTAATGGTTCAAAGAATGTCAGGTTGAATGGTCGGCCCCCACACATTTCCACCTCACCAAATCTGGCTCTCCTTGCAAAAAGTTTGAACACCCCTGATATGGACAGAAAGCTGAACTGGTTTTGCAGACCAAATTCAGTAGCCCTCAGCTGAATGTTATGTGAAAAACAGTTACCATAAAGTAAAGAGGAATCTAATGGATAGTCAGCATTTCTAGATTGTTTGCTATTTGGAGTAATATGGTGGATGCATCATTTTATACTCTTAGAAGCAGACATATTACTGGGAATCAACATGATGAATGAACAGTTTCAAAGTATCAAAATTATTATGCAGCAAGGAATTTATATGTAGAACAAAGAGCAGAGAGTAATGAATAAAGCTGATTCAGAAAAAAATTGTTTAAACTTAAAACTGAAAGGAAGATGGGGTCAGATTCTTTCCTTTCCAAAACCACAGTCTGATGAAGAAGTTAAACAGAGAGCAACTTTATAAAATCTGGTATTCTCCAAATGTGTTCAGCAGGAATTATCCAAGATTCCAAAAGTTGCAGCACAAACAGATCTGTCAGGATGGGAAATGAAAGCCTAGTATATACTTGTTTACTTTATTAATGTAGCATTAGGTGTATGGCTTGGAGATTTCAAGCAAGTCTGATGAGCTTCCATAATTCCATATTAATATTGAAACCAGAACAGAATTCTAGACTGAAATTATTTAATTTGGTTATTATTACACCAGACTACCCTGACACTTCTATAGTAAGTGACTGAGATCAGTGCAAATTTAAATGTTTGAATGACAAGAAAAATATCTTTTAAAATTTATTCTGACTTTTTCCCCATAAAATAATCAGAGACTAGAAATCAGGAATATATTTCAAAATCTTTTACTGAATTGCATAAGAATATATTGCTATTATCCAGCTAAACCTCAGTACCATAGCATTTCAATTTGCAATACTCACAAAAATAAAAATAAGGCAGAGAAAACAAATAATTAGATAGGTTTTATGAAATTATAGAAATTAAAAATTCATTTTTGTTTGTATGCTTATACTTTCTTATACTTAAACATGTACCACTTTGTTCCCTACTTATTATAAATTAAATGAGTAGGAATAACTAAAACAGGCACTTTCACACATCTACTGGGAGGCATAGACCAGTTATCAAAACAGGAAGATGTGAAGTGCAGGTAGAGACAAATAGATATTAAACAGTAAACACTGAGAACCTTATCAAAATTTCACTTTAAGTTACACTGAAAGATTATTTCATAGCTGGATATCAAGCTGGGTTTGAATTTAAATTCGGTCAGTACTTCTGTTTGACAATATGGAGACTCTGTTGCAATCTCTGAAACATCTAGCATCCCATATTCACTAACCAACACTTGTTTAGAGCTTGAATCAGAATGTAAATAAAACACAGCAAAAGATTTTGCTCTTAATGTTTAATGTTTTATTTTCATTAATTACAAGCTTTATTGTACTCTCAATAATACATGCCTTTTGCTTATAAGACAGCAGAATTGATGGCATTGTTATGTCTAAGAATCAGGAGAGTTCTCCCTTCTGCTACATAATCTCACATAGGAAAGACAGAAGGGATTTTCCAGGCTCTTCAGCATGAATGATATACTAGGCCCATTCCCCTCCCCTCCCTCCACAACAGCCTCTTTGCTTGCACATTATCTGGAAACAGCCTGCTTGCTCAGTGACCTGACCCTAATAAATAAGTGATTTCATCCTTCCATTAGAGACACAGCTCAAGGGTGGGGAACTTACAGATACCTATGAGAGAAGACGAGATACGGAGCTTGTTAAATCTAATACAAAGCCACTAGTAAATATTTTTCCAAGAATACTCTCTTCTGTTCCTTTTGCTCGAGAGGAACAAGAATTTTCAGGACCTTGGACAGAACTTCTAAACCACTTGTATTAAATTATGCTCTACCTTATTCAGGTAAGCCTTTTTTTTTACTTGTCTTGTGAAAACTACAGTTCATCCTTACTTAACACAAAAGAATTTGAAAATAATTAAGGGACAGAAAGGAAAGATAAAGCCTTAAAATGTCTAATCTATCCATTTAAAAATGCCTTACCTGTTTCCACCTTGCTCAGCAAACTTCCTTTCCTGGGAAAAACACACACGGATACCTGCAGATCTGGTGTTTGCAACAGGTATCTCCCACTATGTCACATGGATTGGTTAGTCCAACTAGGAACAGAGGCCCTCATAGGTTAGATTATCTGTCAGTTATTCACAGCATTTCCTCATTGCATTAGTTGTTGATAGACAAAAACCAACTCAGTGGAGGAGTAAAATGTGGGACTGGGAATTTAAGAGAGAAAAATAGGAGCACTTTAGGTAGTAACCTGGATATCTGTAGAAATTGAAACCAATCATCAAAATATTGTTTTTAAAGTATTGAACTATTTTAATATAGAAAATAGATGTGTCGTCCTCTGCCGTGTCCGACAGCTGCTCGGTGGGGCTTCTCCGGCGCATGCTGATTGCTGGCTTGCTGGATGCTGGTTGCTGGCTTGTTGGCTTGCTGACTTGCTGAATAGGGTGGGGCACTTGGTTGATGATAGCTTTACGGGTTGTATTGTTCCTAAGTTATAATTAATGGTGGTGGTCGGCTGCGTGCGCACTGGGGGGTGGGGTGACTTAGCGTATAGGCTATAAAGTGCCTTTGCCTGCTATTGATTGTAGGCGTATTTTTGTTCTTATGATTGTCAAGCACCCTGTGCATCTGAGAGTAAAGAGCAACTGATTACCGTTACTTGGTCTGTGCTTCTTATTCGTTCCGGTCAGAGCAGAAAAGGAGGCGACAAGATGTTGCTTATTAATAGCTAGATACTATTAAATCTTACTGGAAGTGCTACATGAGTCTTGAGTACTTTGATGATTTATGTATCATATTTATATTTTCACTAGCAAAGGGGTTAATTACAGAAGATTAAAATGTGATTGTTTTAGTGAGTGACACATTGGTGTAACAAAGTCATTAACATATATAAATTTATTAAAATAATTAACACCTTTTTGTTCCTTCTATATTAAGGTCCTTAAAGCATATGCAGCTAAGTGGGAAAGATGTTTTTTGTCATGTGGAACATAGGGGATGCAGACTTTTTCTGGAATTTGTCTTGCAATTAAATAGGAAAGGTGGAATTATCAGGTGGAATTTAACTGAGGATGGTAGAGAAAGTACATTCAATTAAGAAGCCAACTGAATAGTTATAAATTCTGCTTGCTTCAGTTATTCCAATTTTCAGACTCAATGGTAAGAGAATAGTTTGTTCCTAATACTTTGACAGCCAAATATTTATCAATCTGTCTCTTCTTTGACACCACTCTGACTAGAGAGTAATAATAGAGAGATAATCCCTTTACAATTCAGAACAAACTCTTCCTTAAATTTAGTTCCTTTAGAAATTCCTCATACTATTTATTCCATGATTTCTGTCACTAGGAATACCTAGGGATATTTTGTAATTCTGCTTAGACTACAAGCTGTAGTTGAACATCTTTCTAATCCCTTGTACAGCAAAGGTGACCAATTCTGATTTTTTTTTCTTCAATTGGTTTATTTGGAACCAATTTGAGTCTGGACTTCCCGCGTGAGCACACAGAGACTTATGAAAAATGGTCATTTTCAGTCAATTGATTTAGTTTTGGTTTCTCTAGAAAATATATCTGATAATCTATCTCCATAAATTATATGCTGATAGTGTTGATGATAGTAATGTACTATTCCATATGTAAAGGTGAGAGGAATTATGATGTGTTTGATTTACAAGGCATGATCAGATAACATAGCAACCCTTTTGGAAATAGCTATTTTCCTTTACATATCCACTTTTAGTATCATCCTCATGAGGCAATCAGGCATTTATTATCCTCAAAGCTGGTATGCTTTCTCTCAGCAGGTCTTGCAATAGACTTCAAAGAGACTGGCCACTGTATGCATGCGATAAAATATGTCCAATGTCCGGGAAATATTGACCACAATGGCCCAGAGAGTAAATCTATAGAAGGACTGTTCAATCTGGCTCACAAGGTATGGGCATGTTCCATAGGTATACAGAATCCACACCTAGCCAAAGAAAAGGAGACAGGTTAATAAAGCAAAATTTGAAGCTCTTTGCATAAGAGGCATTCATCAGATCAAGGTCCATCATTATTTTTAAGATACAAATAGAAATATTTGAAGCTAATAGCTGCACCCCTTTTACATGGCCATGCAACATCACAAAGTATGTAGAAAGAGGCAGGGTTTGAATCATGACACTGCCATCCCACCTTTATTAGTCTACCCTATCCTGTTACCACCTTAGCAGATTACTTCTAAAGACAATGATTCTATAAAATCTTACAAAGCGATTATTAAGGTAGGCCAAGGCTGTTCACAAAACTAAGTAATTGGGATTATTGTAAAAAATGGAATTATTTCTGAGAAATTTTTCTTATGTTTGTTTTTGATAACATTTTGTTGTTCTTTTTTGTCTTATCTATTACTTTTTAATTTCACACATTTATTTTTGTTATTTTTGGAAGGGAATTGATTTATGCTATAGTTATAATTGTGATCGGTCTTCAATGATTGTAGATGTTTTCATATTTGTCTTACCTATAGTAGGGTATGTAAGCAACTCAGAGTAATTTTGACTGTGGCAGGGTTGAAGTTTGTGGAGGCTAAATAGGGAATGGCCTTGAAGGTCAGGAGGAAGAGTTGCTACCAAGGCAATGATCAGAGAAGCAAGCCTTGAGCAAGAGCCAAGAAAATAACTTGAGAAAATGTTTCTAAAAAGCCCCTTCCCATTCACAGAAAGGGAAGAAGAAGTACACACTTGCTAAATTGGTATTCTAGCTGGTCTGTCTTATTGGGGCCAGCATTGATACTGTATATAATTCCAACTTTCTAGAACTGAATAAAAAAAGAAGAAAGTAATCCCCAATAGGGAAGAAGTAGGTGGAGACTCCATAAAGTTGGTGATAGAGGACATGTAAATGGAGCAGGACTAGAAGGACTGAGTTAATTGAAGAAGGAAACTGTAAGAGGAGATAGTTGGCAAGCACCCATTAGCAGGATTGGAAAAATCTGTGGAGAGGAACTGCAGGAAAGTGAGCGAAAGTTAAATTTAAATTGGAGGTGAGAAGAAGAAAGATGGGCTGACCAGAAAAGTGTAAAGCTTGATAATCGTCGAGCTTGGACACCAGAGACAGGGCAATCGGCTGTGAAGAATGGAGCGGAATCAGAATACACAAAATGGAGATTTGAGTGGGCGTATGGGTGGACTCCAAACTATACTATTGAGGTGACTGGACTAAAGGAGCATAAC
>JANHGC010005561.1:81468-103306 GCA_027560395.1 Boaedon fuliginosus | reverse complement strand
CAAGGAGAGAAGCAACCTAGAACTAAGGAGAAATTTCCTGATAGAACAATTAATCGGAGGAACGACTTGTCTCCAGAGGTTGTGGGTGCTCCAACACTGGGAGTTCTTAAGAAAAGATTGGACAACCATTTGTCTGAAATGATAAAGGGTTTCCCATCTGAGAATGGGGTTGGACTAGAAGACTTCCAAGGTCCAT
This sequence comes from Boaedon fuliginosus, assembly GCA_027560395.1. Lineage (NCBI taxonomy): Eukaryota > Metazoa > Chordata > Lepidosauria > Squamata > Lamprophiidae > Boaedon > Boaedon fuliginosus. Next base: position 103,110 of record JANHGC010005561.1, on the reverse strand, counting down.
TCCAACTCTGATATTCTGTTATTCTTCATGATCTCCATTCTAGTATTTTCCAACCAGCTGTATAAGATGAAGTTTTCCAAAACACTATAATCTGCCTGTATAGTCTGCACAGGTCTCATGTACACCATCTTTCATACATGTCTATTCATATTTTATCCAAACAAATGTGTGTGTGTGTGGTTCATATGTATGAACTAAACAGCTACAAATTAACTCTGGTAACCGTATAGATGTACTGAAACCCCTTTTTCAAATTCCTGAAAATAAAACCAGTGACTTTCCCCAAGAATAACCATAATTAATTTGGAAGCCTTGCATGCATTTGTATAAACAGAAGTAGATACAACTTTAGAGTACACTTCTCAATCCCCTTTCATTAGAAATTTATCTGTCATTGTCCTACTGCTGGGATCACAATTCTTGCATGCATTCCTCTCAACAGACACGTCTACCGCCTGACAAGGCAAAATATTGATATACCAATGATGATGGTCTGCAGGAGGGGAGAACTTGGGGACCATCCCACCAGAATAATCTGAAGCAGATCAGCTGTTCTTGCTCAGTTGTTCTTGCTCCTTCCTTCTACGCTCCTTCCTGGCTTTCAAGTTAATAGTATCCACAGCAAGGGCTCTAATGCTGGTTTTTTAAACCATAACTTACGAAACTAGACAAACCATGAGCAGACCCAAAAAAGATGTTTGAATTGCAGCAATCAGATAAATAATAAGTAAATATTTTTTAACTTGCCTGAAGAAATAAATCTCAAAGTATTTCATTTCAAACAACTATTTTTTTTTAAATCAAGACAAATACATCTTTATATTACTTAAATTAAAAATACCATAATCACAAGGTTCAATACAATGACAGCACACTTAATCATATTAGGTTATAAATAGGACAAAATGAATCATTTTACTCAGATTAAATAGTAAAAATATCAAACAGAATGCAAAGCACCGAACACCCCATACCTTTTCAAGTACTGTAACATTAACAACACAATCTTATATTTGTTTATTAGAAGCCCCACCGGGTTCAGAACACACTGTTCAGAAAGCATTTGTGGGATTTTCAGCCTATTTTTTCCCCTGTCAAAACATTCAATCCGTCTGAATTTTCATTACCAAATTATTTTCCGAATTTCATATTGAACAAAACAGCAGGGATGAACAATATCGAAGCGATATATGGGGAAAGCAAATATTACAACTATTTCACAAACAGGAACCACGACCAATCTCTGTCTGAAAGGCGCATCACCACCACGCTGTTCCCCTATTCCACAGCATCCTCAAAGATACTTGAATTATTCAAGGCCAGGCTTCTTAGATGATTTTAGAATTTCTGGGCGGCTCCTGATTCCACAGCTTCCCAGCGTTTTAGATGCTCCCGCTTCCTCTTACCGAAAAAAAAAAAAAAAGGAGAAAGCGGCGACGTATTAGCCGCTTGTCAAACTCCCCAAACCTGCGTCGAGGAAATTCTAGGGGGGGCGTTTTGTTTCTGGCACAGTCAATAGCTTTCCCGAAACCGTTCTAGTCGGTCTGGTTTTAAGACATTTCCAGGAGTAACGGTTGCTATTAGAAGGCACTCTGCACATCCTCAGAAGGTCCTTTCCAGAGAATGAACCAGCTACTGATCATCAAATCTCCGGCAGGCTTAATCCTGCCACCCACACGATTTTGGCAATTTACAGCTTTCGCTTTCAGGGTGCGCCACGGAACCTTTCGAAGGGGTAGCGGGGAAAGCCCCAAGGCTTTGCCGGCTTGGCTCAGGGAGGCCGAGAGGATGCCTACAAGCAGGCGACAGCCCCTCTCTCCGGGTAAAAACAACAAGCGGCTCAGGCTGCTTGCAGGCCCGCCCGTTCTTCACCCCACCCGTCCTAATCCGATTTCAGGCAAGCCGTGCCAGGGAGAAGCCTCCCTCCCTCCCTCCCTCCCCTCCCCTCCGCCCTTCCAGGCAGCAGTCCCTCCCACCTCTCTTAATCCTCGCCCCGTAGCTCAAAGCGACGTGCTTGCCCCGGCCCGGCCCCTTCGATGGGCTTTCCGCGGCGGTCATTGGCTCTCTCTCTGCTGCGCTCGGAGCCAGGACAGAACGCCGGGAGGGGCTGGGACTTGGGAGGGGAGAGAGCGCTCCGCAGTTTGGGTGCCGCTCCTGGCGATCGATCGGGTTGCAGCCTCCGTTCGTAGGAAGAAGGCAGGTGAGTGGGGATTATGGTAAAGGTCGCGCGCCTCCTCCTTTAGAGCCCGTCGTTTGCTCGCTGCCTCCGGCCTTTTCTTAAACGGGCCTCTTGGCGGATCCAGCCCCATTTCCCTTCTCGCCGTCGGCTATTTCTCCATCCATCTCTATGAGTCAGTGCTTTGGGTGGAGATCGGCTGGCTGCGCCCAGCAGTCCCGTGGGGAGTGGAGAACGAGCGCTGTTCGCGGGCTAATCCGGGATGGGGTGTAAATACATCCATCTTAGATTAGCCCCTCGTAAAATCACGTCGGCAGGGGGTCTGGTCCCGACTGTAACAGAGGATCTTTTCCCCCCACCCCCCGCCAACGGGAAAAAATTCTGCTCTTCTATGCTCGCGACTTCCCCGGTTTGTACTCGCACCGACGCTGTGAGTTGTTAGGCGAAAGCGAAAGGCTTAGTTGAAGTTCCAGATTGGCTTAAATTTGCTTTGTGACCGTCATAGTTTAGTGGGGTTTCAGTTTGCAAGGCCCTCCGATCCTCCAAGACGGTACCCATGCACACCCGCTTTCTCTTATCCAAGTTCCCTGTCCAGCATGGCTATGGGTTCTTCTGTGGCCAGCCATCACGGGACTTGAACCACAACATCTCAAGTTGATACCTCAGGGGATGACTTCGCTATGCCATGAGGATCAAGCAAGCTGGGTGGAAGGGCTAACCTGTTTGATTGCAATGATGAAGTGATTATGTAGGAAACAATGATTTTTTTTTTTAAAGAAAAAGCTAATTTGCAACCTGGGTGGTCAATTGGAATAGGAAGTCCTCTGTTTGATAGAATTCAAATTTTCTGTATACTTGCAATACATTATTGGAAAAAGGGAGAAGTGCTTTTATGAAAAAAATCCTCTCTTGGAATTACTTTCTCCATTTGGTCAATTCACTGGGTTTTTAGCAGTTTAAAGGGAAATTTTATTATTTCCTTATTATTATTATATAACTCTTTTAAATATGGTTTTTATTGTATTATATTTTAATCCCCTTGTAAGCTGCCTCGAGTTCCCCTTGATCAGGGAAGAGAGTGGAGTAAAAATCAATAAAATAAATAAATAAATGTCTAAGTAGCTTTCTCTGACCCTTCTGTAATTTAAGGACTGATTTGTGCTCAATGCTCAAATTTCGGAACTTGTTTCAATGTCATATATAGCCAATGTATATTAATAAAACAATTAAAATGATGAAAATTGCTGTGCATGACATTGAAATAGTCAGCTGGACATCATCTGCCCCTCAGGCAGTTACAGATCATATGATATTCCTGTAAATCCCTTAAAGCATACATATTATAGGTTCACGTGTTTATTTATTAAGATGTTTATTGCTTGCTTGTTATTTTATGATTTCGGGTAAGTTCTTCTGACCATTTATTTTATTTCCAAAGTTAAAATACAAAATAAAACAAAGAAAACATAAACTAACAAAAAGAAAATAAAGAAAAAAGAAAAAAAAACAAATTAAGGATTTCAGGTGTGTTGAAGTTACAATATAAAATTATAAAACAGTAAAATAAATGAAGAATAGGGACCCCTGATAAACATAAAACAGCAATAGTTATAGGATTCACCCCTTGTATGAAGACTCCCAGCTAACTGAATATGTCTAATTCACAATGCCCCCTTTGCCTCATTGTTAGCCCATGAGTCTGAAAAGTCAGCTCTTCACTTGGCATCAAGAAGCAAGCGTTGGCCCAGGCTGGCCTCCAAAACTGAAAGGACACAATAGGGAAGATGCTCTCCTGAAACTTCCCGGAACATTCTTCTGAGGCAGTGAGCAGCGATCTTCCACAGAGATTAATGTTTGAGTAGATACATGCTGCCAGACATGATCCCTTAAATAACATTTTAAAGTTCATTGTAGACATTTATAGCTGCCCTTAGGACCAGGGTTTTATCATCTTTAGCCAGCAGTGTCTGCATGGGGAGAGGGTGCAAAAGGGGTCTGAGAAATTAACACACTATCTTGGGGTTGCAACACAAGTCCCACTGTTTTTCTATGTATGTTGTGGCATCTCATGCCCATCTCAAAGTTGGGGGACTTAAAGTACAATATGGTAATGTTGTTTCATCAAAATCTGTAGACACTTCTGTTTCTAGCTGTGAGTTCCAAGCCACCTTCAAGGGCAGTTCCATGCACATTGCAATACTGTAATCTGACTCTGGATTCATCTGTCCAGGCCAGAGATGGACAACTTAGTTTTTCTCCCCCCTACACCAAAGGGATTGTAGTCCATGAGTCAGTTGCAGCTGGTCAAATAAACTGTGAGTCACCGAAACCACCTGGGTCTGGGTGACAGATGAATCCAGATATCCATAGATGGTCCCCTGCTCCTTCAAAGGGTCCTCCAGAAATATACCTGAGTTTGTGAGCTACTTCATCTTTTTAAGAATCATTCTGTTCATTGATCCTTGTATAGCCAAACACCATTCCAACATCTTATCACGTTCACATGTCTTTAAGTAGGGAAGGGTCTTCAAGTCATTGTTGACCTTTGGTGATTGCCAGGACTAATCTCTGCAGGTTTCTTGGCAAGATTTCAGAAGTGGTTTGCCATTGCCTGTTTCCTAGGGCTAAAAATGTATGACTGGCCCAAGGTCAGCCCTCTGGCTTCATGCCTAAGGTGAGGCTAGAACCCAGAGTTTCCTGGTTGCTAGCCCAGTACCTTAATCATTATACCAATCTGATACTCTACTCTCATATTAATACCCACTAACCTACAGGTAGGCATGAAATTGTTTCTGCCTACTCTATCCTCAGACAATTGTAATGAAAAGATTATTTAGGAAGATGGAAAAGATAAATTCCAGCTAATAAGACTAGAGAAGTAAGTTGTAGCAAAACCCAGGAGCTTATTTTTGGTTCTGAACAGTCTCCTACAGTTTAAACACAAGGATCTTATAATTCAGATTTAAAAAAATGAGGCTAAAAATTATGCATTTGAATATTTCTCCCCCCTCCCTTAATTTCTTTAGTCTCAACAACAGTCTAGAAATGGTCTCTTGTGTATGGAAAACCATGGAGAAAATCTTCATTATTGAGAAAAGAGAGATAATCTACTTAGCTAATGTCATACCTTATCCCAACCACAGCCTAATTCTTATTTCATTGTTGATACCCTTTTTGTTCACTACCAAGAACAGAAATCCATGAAATATTATTAGTTTCACTCTGGATCCTTGCATTTGTTTTCTGGAAAAGCTCAGAGCACTGGTTCTAACAGTGCATTCCATTAGCCACCGTGTCTATCCAGATTTTTGTTCAAAAGGATTATTCCATCTAGAAAGAGCTTTGAATATCAGCGATTGACCTTTTTCTTTGGAAAGGGAATCATTGTTGGTTTTCTTATTGCCTAGGAATTAAATTGGATATGGGAAACGAGATTTAAAAAGCAACCAAGGTTTCCTTAGAAAGTGCAATGATCATGATAGGAGGGAGTCCTTCTCTAGTTCTGATACTTATTGTCCTCAGTAATTTAAAATGAAATAAAAACTCTATTAACACATTATTTTAGTTTCTCTTCTAAGGCTAATAAATAATTAACATAAATATCTTCACCAATTGATGAGGTATATTGCTGTGGTCCAGCAATACTTTGATAGGTACCTTTCAGGAGTAGAAAGTGAAATCACCATGAAAGGATCCCTCCTTGAGAATGTCTCACTTCTCATCCAAGAAACTTCTTCAGTAAGAACTAAAGTACTTTCTTGGATGAGAAGTGAATTTTTTTTCAAGGAAAAAAAAACAAGTAAGTCCACTTGCCTTTTGAAAAGCACCCTTGGGACAACCTGGATGACTTGGATGATTGAAGATCTCCATAGACAATAAACAAAAAAGGCTGAAAAAAAATATTGTTTACAAACTCCGGTGGCTGAGCCAAAGCCACACAAATCACAATTTGATTTAGCCTGGGATGTGATCATATGAACCATGCCAGAGTACATTGTGATACTTAGGCTGATTTCTTCCGGAATGGAAAGTGTCTCCAGAGCAAAGCAAAAACAGTCAGACTATTTTGTATCTTTCTTGAGAATCTTCAAATCCCTTGAATTCCAAATCTTAGTCTGGGGCAAGATAGAATGGAAGTAAATTGAACAGACATGTGTCAATGAGGATGTGTCAGTTTCTTTTGTGTCTATATCTATTGTGCACTGATATGGTTATTTTGCTTTCTTGCCCAGAATGCCTGCAGAACTATCTTTGCTCATCAACATAAATGAGCCACGATGGGATCAGAGCACCTTCATGGGAAGAGCAAAGCATTTCTTCACAGTGACAGATCCCCGCAACCTTCTGCTTTCTAGCAAGGCCCTAGAAGATGCCCGAAGAGTGATACAGAATTACAGGTTCTTTTGGAGAGTTGATGGGAAGCAGTTAAGATGACAGCAGGGAATCCTAATAACTTGGTCCAAGTTGTTTAAACCATCTGACAGAACTGTGACCCTCCTTTTCCACTCCTCTCTGCTGGCAGAATAGAGCCTTCTTCTCTCTATCTTGTCTTCCATTATTCTTCCGTTGTTTGCAACATTCAGCATGGTACCTATGATAAATAGCGTACATTCAGTGAAAATTGTAAGAAAATTTATACAGGAGAAGCTGGGCTGAGAAAGTGACTCTTATTAAAGTTCCGAGGAAGGCTTTTTTTGTTTGTTTGATTGAATTCTTCTGGTGGTAATTTGGTAGTGGGACTTTTAGTTAGCTCAAGACCATTGGACTGTCTTTATATGCAGTCCCAAATTAGGATTTTGAACATAAAAAAGAAATACAACCTAATACAACCTTAAGGTATATGAATCTTAGGTCACTATGTCAAGAAAGCAGAAAAAAGCCTTAATTCACTCTTTTTTTCTGACATTCTTTTTCCTTTAGGTCAGGGGTGTCAAACTCATTTCATCATGGTGGAGTCACGTGACATATCGGGAGTCCCCCCTTCACTAAACTGGCTGTGGGTGTGACAGCCCCACTTTAGGTGTTTCTGGGAATTACAAATATAGCTCCTCTGTTCCTAAAGCTGTCTCTATCTCCTTCTACCATTAATATTTATTCCAGAAACCTCCACAACATTATGTACTATCTTCATTTTTCTTTCATTTTTGTGGATCTTTCCAGAATGGCTAAAGTACAACCAGGCTTGACTGAGGACCAATTATGGCGGGCAAAATACATCTACGACTCTGCCTTCCATCCAGACACTGGTGAGAAGATGATCCTGATTGGACGTATGTCTGCCCAGGTGCCTATGAACATGACCATCACGGGATGCATGCTCACCTTCTACAGGCACGTGTGTACCTACTAAGGTCTGGCACCTTGTGTGGGAATAGTATATAGAGAGGTATGAAGTGAGAAATCTATAACTAAGGACTTAAGATGTATGTGATGAGAGAATAGCTTTTATTTTACTTTATGAAAAAATAGCAAACCCTGGGGTTAAGGGAGTATTTAGACTTGACTATATGCTATAAATGTTTGTCCCATGGATTGCTCAAGATGCTATTAGTCATGGGAGGGAAGACAATATAAATGTCTCTCCATCTTAAATTTCAGCATTGTATCAGACGAAGTGACTTAAGGCAAGAAAGCGATATGGTAGGTGGGAAAAATGACCTTAATAGCTCCCTGCCACACATGTCTGACTTAAATGAAAAAGATGCTGCTCTCCTGAAGGATATATGCTTAGGATTAATAGCCCTTCCTAGACATTTGACTTTCAGTTTCTAGAAAGAAATGGAGAATAGGGTCCTTAATGCTGGAAGTGTATAAAAACCAGTAAAGGCCATGTCTAACAACTTCAGTTTGGTTCAGTTTCCCAATGGTTTAAAATGAAAGGTTGAACTGACTATAGGGATTTTAGTATAGATTTTTCCTACTTTGTACTTTTTATATGGTCTTTTTAAAAATTTGCGTGTATGTATAGTCTTGTAGTATATTGTATGTATACTCTTCAGCACATGTATCTGCAGCATATAAGATGTGAATCTTCTTTAAAGGGTTCCAAAGAAGAAAAGCATTTTTATTTGCATTTTGATTTGAGAAATGTGGTGTAAATCTTTCCCCATCCATTGTTGATATGCAGAACAAATTCCTGAACTTAGAACTGTTTAATTCTAAGTGCTTACTTTTGTCTAACTCTGATTAGTAGATCTTGGAATTCTAAGTAAGGCAGATCCTATAGATTTGAAGCCTCCACATTCCTGTTTTAACTGCACGATACACCATATGTGTATATGTACCTTTATCCTTAGCTCAAGTTTACTCTGTGAACTGTTAAAGTATACTATTGTCAGTTTGTTTCTGTGATAATATTTTATGGAAACCTGTGAGCATAATAGATATAGATTTGATACTTTATACATATAAGTAAAATACAACGGGGCTGTCAAACTCCTGGCCTGGTTTAGTGAAGGGGGAAAAAGTCCCAATATATCACATGATGCCGCCATGATGACGTAAGTTTGACATCTCTGACATACAACATATGAAATAACATAAAATGCAAGAGCATTTCAATTCAAGCTATTGCATGTAATTAACAAAGGGGTACATGCATGCAAACACGTGTTCTGGAGAGTTCTGAGTGGCTTCCGTGAAGACCATTTACATAAAACTATTTGAATATCTTTAAGAATGTGACTGCCAAATGCTGCTGTTAATGTTTGTGTCAGGCTGCTCCGTCAGACGCGAAGGCAATAAATCCACCCACACACAAGCAATGTTCCTTCAATGTGTGTTTAATAGTAGACAAACCAGCATGAACGGACAGACCTTCAGTCAGGCTGTCAACCAACCAAACAAAAACCAAAATCAAAAAGCCCGCGCAGGAAAAAGAGAAGATATACTCACCACAGCCGCGCCCCACCACCATGTGACCACCCCTCCACCAATCACCATCCAGCCCCACAGCCCATCCTTCCAGCAAGCAAGGTTTGCGTCACGGCGGCCCGAACAGCAACATGACATGTGTCGGGCGGGGACCGACAGTTTGTGTATGTGTGTGGACAGATAGATAAGACCATTTAGAAATATAAACTTTTTCAAGGACATGTGTTAAGAATGTTTGCAACTTACTTGTTAATAAGTGAAACCATAGCCAGGCCTCTTGAACTGTATCCACAAATGAGTGTTACTGTACACTAAGATAAACAAGCATAGTTTTCCTAGGATGCTGAAGGTTAACCTGCCATTTTGGTTTCTCTGATAGCTTTCTATCTTGGCTTCTGGTAGCTTTTGGCAGTCCTAACTGTCTCTTTTCCTGCAGGACAGCTCCTGCCATGGTTTTCTGGCAGTGGGTGAATCAATCATTCAATGCCATTGTCAATTATACTAACCGGAGTGGAGATGCACCTATCACTGTCAAGTAAGAAAGCAGTAAAATAACTGGAAATGAAGATCAACTTCTCTACCAAGAATTATATCTTATTTATTTTATTTATTTTATTTTATTGAATTTATACCTCGCCTCTCTTCCCCGGTCAAGGGGAACTTGAGGTGGCCTTGAGTTGTCTGGCCCTAAAATAGCAACAAGCTGTGGCAGTTTCTAGGAAGTACCATTTTCACAATTCAGTGCTTACCTGGATAGCAAAACAGAAGATTTCTGTTCTCTATATTACTTTCACCTTACCACTTACTTACTTTTTTATTTTTATTGGGCTTACAGATTGCTCCAACTGATGCTGATTATGAGCAACACACATGCCCAACATAATGAATCAGATTAAAACCATAAGAATAAAATAATAAAATTAAAAAAAATGTAACTGGATACATAAGTATCAGGCATATTAGTTACCAGAAAGAGAGAAAATATATCCAATGCTAGAAGAAACAAAATTGTAACAAGGTTATAAAGACGTCTGGAGTTAGGAAGTTTTAATGTCTTTCTAAAACTTAATGCGAGCTATTTGGATTTCTGGGGGAACTCTTTATTTTATAAAAGGGGACAGGAATTGAAGACAGTCTTTTCCATGATGCTGAGAGTAATCCTCCCTAAATCTGTGGATACAGAAGGACGCTACTTTATCAGAACTTATTGCATGGCAGGTACTATCAAGAGAATGGTCCTAGAGATCCCTGAGCCATATAGTGCTTTAAAAGGTGACAGCCTACAACTTGAATTGTGTCTGGAAGCCACCTGGCAACCAGTGGAGCTCACAAATTAGTGACAGGAATGGTTCCATTTGATAAAGGTAGGCAAGCCACTTTTGGCCTAGCATGCCATGGTTCATTTTTGTGTCCTCAGAGACCACTGATTGGCAGGACTGGCATTTTTTGGTATTTTGATAAGATTTTGAGAAACATTGTCATTCATTTTGCCCTTAAAACCCTCTAAAATGAAAAAAAAAAAGCAGCCTGATTAAAAAAGAAGAAGGGCTCCTCAAGCTTCTTCAAGGTGTAAGATACCATCATGCTTGTTAATTTTCCACTAGCCCCAAATACAATCCCAAAACTTTGATTTTGCCTACCGGTATTTCTGACCAGAGGCGTATGTGCCTTATGATAACCTAAGGATGCTTTAAATATGCAAAATTGCTATTCACCCTGCCATAGTTCTGGGATAGGACTGGGGTTAAAGTTAAGGTTAGAAAGGAGGGTTGAGAGTTGTCTACTTTTTTTGCAGACAATTGGGAACTGCTTATGTCAGTGCTACTACTGGAGCTGTGGTGGCGGCATTAGGACTCAAATCTCTCACCAAGGTAAGAGACTCACTGATTCCGTCACATCACAGAGGAATACTGTACACTGCTTGATCAAGCCAACCTGAAGACAGAATTCGTCATCTCTGAAATAAGAAGTACCAATCTGACTTTGCTTCCAGAAATAATTTTATCTCCTTCCTTGGTTACGACATAATCTGCCTCTTTCTTTTAGGAGCAGGAGAATTATTTGTTTGTTTGTTACAATTTATATGCTGCCCCATCCCGCAGGCCTCTGTTTATCATTGACATTTGGATATTGGTATAATCTAGCTGTGGATTTCATTTATTTCACATCAATAAGCCAGGCTAACCATTTCACTCTTACTATCCTAGCATTGTAGATTTAATGTATTAACATTTGTATACATACAAATATTAGGATGTTCCTAATATAATAATCCTTATGCTGCAGATAGTTCTGAATTAGCACCCCAAATCCCTAAGAAAATTAGATATAAATACTCATCTACTTTCCTTCACCAGATTCTTAAAGAATTACTTTCCCACTTCAAAGGTTTTAGGAAACAAATCTTCCTTTCAGTTCAATTCTGCATCTCAGTCAGCTGTAGGGCATTTTTCCATTTGCAGCTGACCACAAACATGTCTCAGCAATGTTTTTTTTTCCTGCCATGTCTTCATAATATTTATTTCACCTTACCCCAACTCATACCCGACTTAATTGAAAGTTTCCTGAAGCTGTTCCTGTGGAAGGATAATATATTCCACTTCAAGAAGTTTGTCAGTGTTGCAATCAGATATTCCATTATTCCATGGGGTGTTGTATAAAGGGAGCTTGTTAGAGTTGTACCAGCTTGCATTTTACAAAGCTGCTTGGATATATTGAAAAAGCAGTGATAGTCAACCTTTGGCAACTTATACATCCTAATATTTTTCTCTTGATTTCTCTCAATTTCACCAATCATTCCTCAGTGGTGGGTAATGCCAAGTCTTCCAATTGTTTTGCATACCTCACTGCTGTAATCATATACCCCTGTTTCCCTGAAAATATGTCCTCCCCTGAAAGTAAGACTTAGCTTGATTTTTACACATCTACCCAACATACACATGCCCCTAACTCATAGGTTAGTCAGTGGATGACATCCCCCGAAAATAAGACCGGGTGTCTTTTTGGGTGGCAAAAAAATATAAGACGGTCTTATTTTCAGGGAAACACGGCATATATTGCTTTACAGTACTTCACAGCCCTCTCTAAGTGGTTTACAGAGTCAGCATATTTCCCCCAACAATTTGGATCCTCATTTTACCCACTTCGGAAGGATGGAACACTGAGTCAACCTTGAACCTGGTGAGATTTGAACTGCCAAATTGCCTGTAGTACTGCACTCTAATCACTGTGCCACCATGGCTCATATATAAAGTAGCTTTAGGTCTACACAGAGTCTTAGGTTACGTTATAGGACTAACATCAATTTGAATTAAGGGGTGGGGTTGCCCAAGGCATTTTTGTAAACCACTTTCTCAGTCTGGGATCAAGTCTCATTTATCTCTGGTTGATAAACTGCAATTGACATTATTTGGTTATTGATTGCATTGTACCCAAGAACTGTCTTTTTGATATCATTCCTGACTATAAAAATAACACTTTTTCTCTTGCTGTTTTTCTTGTTCTGAGCAGTAAACAATATAATCTTCTGATTGAACATGTCCATTTTCAGTCTATTTCAATCTTTAGATGCCTAAAGCATTCATCCATTGCACCCTTCACTGTGTTCAGCTTTCCAGTGTTCATATTTCTTATGTTCCATGTCCGTACTGTAATATTTATTACAATATTTTTTCTTAGGAATTACCAACAATCACAATGCAGGGACCATATTTTTAAACTATTTTTAAAATGGCAGGATGTAGAGATGTTTATTGGAATCTCTTGAAAGCCAGTTTGGTGTAGTGGTTAAGGGATCAGGATAGAAACTGGTAGACTGTGAGATCTAATCCCACCTTAGCCACAAAGCCATCTGGGTGATTTGGGCTAACCACTTTCTCCTCAATGCTAGGAAGGAGACAATGGCAAACCATTTCTGAAAAATCTTGCCAAGAAAATTGCAGGGACTTGTCTAGGTAATCTCAGAGAATTGGACATGATTGAACAGAAGAAAAAAAAATAGAGCAGAAGTCCATCCAGAGGTGCTTTTTCAAAAGGCAACTGGACTTTGTTGATTTTTCTTTTCTTTTTTAAAACATTTCACTTCTCATCCAAAAAGCTTCTTCTCCAATTCTTCAGCTTCTTGATGAATAGCAAAATATTTTCAAGGGGGGGGGGAGGAAGTCCAGTGGCCTTTAAAAAAAAAACACCTTTGGGATAATCATGACCAGATGATTGAGAATCTCCATAGACAAGAGAATTCCACCCTATCTCCCGGCTACCATCCTCATAATTTATAATGCATAGTGTGGGTGGATAGTGGAAGGTGTAGTTAGGTTGTAATTTAGTAGCCACAAAGTGAAATACAGCCTGCATTATACAGCAGTACTGAATACTAAGCTCTTTCACGTCAGATCTGCCTGCTGGTGGGTAGCCTTGGATTAGAATATAACTGTAAGTTTAAACTTTTTTTATTTTTATTTTTAAAATAACATTCCTAATTGAAAATATAAGTAAAATAGTAACTTATCCCCTTAAGGATAAGTAATTTTTCAACTTACCGAATCTGGGGCAATTTATATCACTGCTCAAGACCATGTCTAATAATTATTTGATGAGAAGTATCAATTTATTTGTTGCTAGTTGGCTATTGAAGCTTCTAATACAATATTGTGACTTGTCACTGTTGTCTTGTTTAAGAATGTTGGTGTGTTACACCCTAATAATTAAATCTTAGGAATTTTTATTTCTGCTATGAATCGATAGCTTAACTGCCAGTATTTTATTGGAGAATTAAGGCAAATTATCTAAGCAAGGCAGCTACAAATGTTTTTGGGGTAAACAGAAGGTGCTACCACAATACTTCTAGAAAGGAATTTAAATTCACAATGCCACTGTTTATGTTCAATTTAAATTTGTTTTAAGGAAGAAAGATAAAGTACAGCCATTCTATAGAAGATTCATTATGCATTCTGAAAAATAAAATAAAATCTTTTCCTCAATAGATCCATTTTCACAGTGTGAGATTCAGATTTATGAGATTCAGCACAAGGGACTAATGCTCACTCATGTGAGAATGCTAGCTTCCATCAGGCAGGACTTCTATATGTAGCTTCATGCATTTAATGTCTGAAGAAGTATAGATTTCAAGTAATACACATGTGTAAGTAAACGAGTTCCCCTTCGGGGTGAAGAGAGGCGGGGTACAAATCCAATAAATAAATAAATGATACTAACTTCATTGTTTGAGACTCTCATATTTTTCTGTGAGAAGAGACACAGCTAGAGCTTTGTTGTTGATGTGAGCTGATGATTCTGGCTTTTAGTATTTTTGGACTGGGCAGGCATGCTGTATCATGTCATCTTCCAAAAACATTTTGCCTCGACTTTTATATGCTATGGCATAGGAAATTTTGAATTTCCCATATACTGCCAACATGTTTTGGGTAACAAAGAATAATCTTGTCTTCTGTTGGTTCCAATGTAAACAAAATCACAGTAATTCACAAATTAGTGATCTGTATAATAAACTTAAAATCTCCCACCCAGGCTTGCTTTTAACATTTGTTTCAGGTTTATTTTCTCATTGGAAAAAAATTAATAGTTTCAGTATTTGTTTATTTTGCTTTTAATGTATTCCTTTGGACTCTATAATCAGGAACGATTTTAGCAAATGAAATATGTTGCCAGATGCTTCCATTTTGAAAGTGAAGCTTCCTTAAAAATTAATTATTTGTTTTTCTGTCTTTTATAATTAAGTAAGCTTCATAAAACAAGGCCAGAATTTCTCTTTAAAAACTGATTAGTAAATGCTCATGACAAATTTACAAATTTGAGCTGTCCATAACCAAATGTGAAGATTGCCAGGACAGTGGGGTTGTGTTTAAATGAAAATGAATTAAATCATGAAATCATGCAATTAAATTTTCAATGATAGATTGAAATTGCAGTAATTCTGATTCCAAATTGTGTTCTTTAAAATATCTTCCTATGGATGTTTTCCTGCAACTGGTGCTGTACTTTCCATGGACAAAGAGATCATTAGAACTTTGTGTGCTGACCCAGGAAATTAGCTTTCAATAGTGCTCCTATTGAAAGTTATGCTGTAAGCAGGAAGTAGTGCTCCTTTAGATTTTAGACTTTTCTTAAGATCTCTACAACAAGAAAACCAGTGTATCAAGGTCACAAACTATAGTCCAGACATTTCACTTTCTACCAAAGAGAGATTTTAATGTAGGAAAATATTGTAAAAGTGTGCACCTGATTTATTTTATTTATTTATTTTTATTAGATTTATACCCCACCTCATTTCCCTGGTCAGGGGGAACTCGAGGCGGCTATGATATTACAAGCCTTATGGAAAATCTTTAAGACCCACTCTGTTCGCAGGTTTGGGCTAGAGAACATAGGTGTTTCAGTGGCATTTTTTGAATGTTGTTGTTGTATTGTCCAGGCAGTTGTGTTTCTTATGTTGCGTTTTAGTTACATACAGTATTTGATATTTGGTAAGCCAGTCAGAATTTTCTTGGAATCAGGCAGCCTTAATTTTTTTAATAAATACCATCCAATTATTACTTTATTTGGTGCATACATATGCCTTCAACTAAGAAGTAAGCTAGATGTCTTGTTCCCATTGTCTTTAATAATTATTATAGAGTAGATTGGCACCAGGGATTATTGCAGAAATTTGTAACTGTGGCCCAATCTTCTTCCACCCTTGTCAGAAATGCATGCAAAATTCCTTGTTATTTTGCTGAGGAGAAGGTTATATTCTTATAGAACAAAAATTGAAATAAGGTCTGACTTTATTAGAGTGTCCATACATTCACCTCTAGTAACCAGTGGAACGCAATTTGATATTATCTGTTCACAACCCTGCTTGTTTCTGAAGTCCTCTTCTCAAGCAGAACATTTTTTGCCCAATGATCTTGTCTGAATTAGACAAAAACTAATTCCGTTTTCTTTTTTTCCTCTCTCCATTTTGTTTGCAATGGAACCTCAACATTCATCCTAAGCACCTGGCTATTAAACAAAATCAATTTTCTTCCATTCTTTCTCTTCCTCCCATCCCAGAAAACAAACTACAGTGTATTTTTCTCCCCTGTCCTCCCCCACCATTTCACACTTAACTTTATGGGTGCTAAAAAGCATTTGTTAATCCGATATGTTTGGATTATGCCGAGCTGCACAACTGGCCTCCAATCATAAAGCATCCCCTTAGAAGCAGAGGACAACAGGAGGCACAGTGTTTAGGCTACCTGGAGTGGGCACACACAGTCAGAATCAGGCCCCATATGGCACCCCTGCTAGTTTGAATGAATGGGATGAAACTGAATAGATAACACCTCTGCTTTTTCCTACAAAAATCTGGAAAGTCTAATTATTAGTTATGCTTGCATATTCATAACTGCGCATAACCTTTAATATTTTTCCTCATACCTTCTGAAAAATAGCCTCACCTTGCTTTTTAGTACCATTTCATGGTCTCAATATTTGTTTTTTGTTTTTTGCTTTTTTTTAATTTCCAGGTAGTCCTCACTTAATAGCCACCCTGTTAAGCAACTCTTCAAAGTTATGACAGTGCTGAAACAGTGACTTTTTGATTAGTCCTTGTGGTCATATGATCAAGATCCAGATACATGGCAATCAGTGGGTGTTTACAACTGCTATAGCATCCTACAGTAATGTAATCATTATTTGCATGTTTCACTGATGGTTTCCAATACTTTACTTCCAAGCTGGAAGTAAAGTTCCAAATTGTGATCATAAGACATCAGCCCTTCAAGGTAAACCAGATAGTAAACTTGACCATATGACCTAATTCTACTTTACTGTAAGGTTCCATTAACAGCATCTTGCTCCTTCCCCTCTTGTTTGATTGCTTCCTAGGTAGCATCTCTTGTCTCAGGCTAAGCAGACACAAGTGCATGAAGAGGTAGTTGCACACTTTACTAAATGAAATTTGTAAGTAAATAAAGCAAGTGCAAACCCACAAACTTGCAGTAAGGAGACAGGTTCCCCCCTAAAGTTTAGCAGGTTTGCCTTACAAGAGTTCCAGTTCAAAACGGTGAGCAAAAGAGTAGTTGGGCAAAGTTTGAGAGTCAAAGCTTGATAGAAGATTTGTCAGCTGGGCTGGTTTCAAAGTCAGGGTCATGAAATTCATACGTCAAGAGTCAAGGCACTCACAATGCGGGTTAACAGGTGGTTGTTATCAATGGAGCGGCTAGAGCTTGCTGCTCATTTTTCATGGAAACTGCCCTGGTATTGCTCATTTAGAAGGGTGAGATTCCATCCTTGTGAGCAGTCTTGCCGAGTGCCTTTGCTCTACTGTCTTCTCAACATGATAATCCTTTGTGTTGAAAGAGGATGGCGGTTCAGCACTTTCAATTTGGATAGTGGCAGCATCTGTGCCTGATGATGCTGGACAGCTCCACCTTCTCTGCCAGCTCAGAGAAGCAGTCCATCTGGTAGTTCTGGATCTGGCTTCTCATTCTCAATTTCTGAATCTCAGCCCCTCATGACACTCTTCCCCTCATCCCTCAGGGTCATTTTACACATGATGTCATGCTTAATAACTGTGTTATTTAGTCACAAAGTTGCTGGTCCCAGTTGCGGTTGTTAAGGGAAGTGTCAAGGTTCCTACTAGTGAACTCAACCAAGCCAGCACTCGACACGATCAGATCTCTTTAAGAACTGTTTTATTGAGTATATCATTTCAGCACATATGAAAGCAAAACCAACTCTATTTCCCACGGTTTTCATAAAATTAAAGAATAGATATTTGCCTCCCTCCTTGTCACAGGTCACATTGTCCAATTAGGTGTTGTGGCATCTCCTGGGTAGCTCCTTCAAGACTTTGGTCAACACCTGTTGAGATGACCTTGGTTCCTACGGGATGATGAGTTGTTGTTGTCTGGCTTGACATTCCAAACCTCTCCCTCCACCCACCCACCCACATACTGTGTGGCAAGCTGAGAATTGAAAAGTTGGCTGCAGCCGCATGGGTCCATTTCAAAGTTGACAGGAAGACCACCTGTACTAGAACACAGCTGTTTTAGAAAAAAAAGATAGTCCAATTTATACTGTTAATAGATTAATAGATTATATACATTAATAGATTATATACACAATTAAAGGGAGTATAATAGGCTTCAGAATGTGTTGGGAGTGATGACCATCTTTTAGCCAGAGTGTTTTCTACTGAACAATGGCATTGAAGAAACACATTAGCATTATACACTGGATTTATTGATTACTAGTCCACTTCTGAATGTAGCTGAATTCACTCCTTGAAGAGCATAAACTCCAGTCACCTGAGTACAGTATATTCTTGTCCTCCCTGCAATGGAAGAAGACTAGCACTCAATTGTGGAGTTGGGTAGCAGAATAACAACAGCAGTGAACTTATTATACATGCTAATGGTATGTCCTCTAAATAATCATGCTTACTGTCCATCCTAAAGGTGATCTAAGAAAGTAAAAAACCAGAACCCTCTTGTTATTCAGTTAATTAAAAAAACAAAAAAAAAAACAAATGCACATTATAATGAGAATGACTTGATGAGAGGGATGACTGGCAAAAATTAATTAACTTGTTGGGTAATTGGTAGTAAGCCATTTTTTTCAACCTAATCCCCCATTTTCTTGTGACTGAGCTGAATTATTGTGCTCTGTAACTAAAATAACCTTATTAGTCACAGTATATACTGTTGTAAACATAGCAGACAACAAATCACTGCTGTTCTCTTCTCTGGCTGAGATGCCCTTAATACTTTCTTTCCTTCCTCTCCCAACTATGCTCCCTCTGTCCTTGCAACAGCTTTGATTTCTAATAACTTAAATGCCCACCTACAATCATGCAGAGATAAGCAGAAGCTATCAGTTGTTAATCAGAACAAAACAAAGCAAAAGCCATGATTGCCGTTTCTATGAATTCTTCAAACCTTAGAAAAGACCACCAGGAATGAACTCCTCTGTCATCTTTAACTTAGTTGCATACTTTCCCCCTATATCTGCTTTTTCAAAACTTAAAAAGCTATAACTAGACTGGAGAAAAAAGTAGTTGATCTGCTAAAACAGTAGTAAGGAGAGCTTTTATCATTTTGGAAAAGGTTTATCCTTTGGTCGCCAAGAGTAGATATTGACTTACTGGCACATAATTAGTCAAAAGAGGGATTTCTAAGGTTTTGGGCTTTGTCTTTATACATCTGAGTGTATTTATATTTTCCACTGTTACAGAATCAGTAAGAATGTAGAAATGTAAGTTAGGAATACACGTTTAATTCTTTCTAGTACATCCATCACAAAACAACTCTTTGAAAAGACAATGCAGATTCTAAGCATGCTGTGATCTTCAAAATATGGAACTACAGTATGATGATTTTATTTTTTTGAAAAAATCAGGTCAATAGTAAATAAAATTATGCTCGGCAGAGTTCCTCTTCTGTTCATGCATAAGCAATTTAGAAAATACTTTAATGTTAGCCTTTTTTGTTTTTCCCAAACTGTTGGCAAGTTTATGAAAATTTCACATGCAATATACAAGAGGAGAGAGAAGCAAATATGTGATGAAGATACCAATCATATCCCAAGAAATACACTTATTCCCTTCCATGTTTTTAAACTCACAAATTCAAAACCTCAGTTCCATCAAAATTATAATGACTGAAACATAGATGGTAAGCAAAGCCCACTTCCTTTTCAATTAAATTTTTTTGAAAGAAAATCCCCTTCTATTTAAGTAGTCTGCAAACCACTCCTTGTAAATACTCCAAATTGAAATCAATATCTCACACTGATGATGATACTATTTAATGTGGAAGTCTTTGCTATGATTTAGGATTGGCATTTGATAACATTTGGTGCTAGCAACTTTCATGCTTTTATATGTTTTTGATAAATAATCTTCAATGCTTTTTTCAGATAAACCCTTGGCTAATATTTGGTTAAAAAGATACACAGGTAGTCCTAAATTTATAATAGTACACTTAGGGACTGTTCAAAGTTACAAAAAAAGTGCCATATGACCATTTTTCACACTTATGGCCATTGCAGCACCCCCATGCTCACGTGATTTACACTGAGATGCTTGACAACTGATTCACATTTTCGATGGTTGCTGTGTCCCGGGGTCATGTGACCACATTTTGTGATCTTCTGACAAGCATATTCAATAGGAAAATCAGATTCACTTAACAACAGTGGCAAGAAACAGTGTTACTAATTTAAAAACTGCAATGATTTACTTAACAACTATGGCAAGAAAAGTTGTAAAATGGGACAAACTCACTTAACAAATGTTTCACTTAGCAACATACATTGTGGGCTCAATTATGATTGTAATTTGAGGACTACCTGCATTCTGCATTACTTTTATAACCTTTATTGTGCACTTTCTCAGAAAGATCATTTGAGCACATAGGTACTGATATATGGAAAGGTAAGGTATTATGCTGAGCCCAGATTCCACACTTCATGAAGTCTCAATCACAGCTTTGCTGTGATTCTAATTGTGCATTTAATACCTTATAATGTTTCATAGTTGATTGGAAGCAATACTTCACAGTGATTAAAAACATATAATAGTATTTATAAACAGATAACGTAATGACATTGGACAAAAGAAAATGGTTTCTGGAAATATGTAAAAGATCAGCACAATTCAAGTTTCAAATCAATATAATTGTGCATTAAAATCTTTTGTATTCCAAATAACATTTTAAATGCTTATTCTATTTTTCTTTAATTATATGATGCCTGTGTATCTAAAATATAATAGGACTAATGCTTACAATAGTAATCTAATTGTAATTCATTCATTCACCTTTTTAGACAGTAATTCTGTATAAATGTCAGATAGCAGTTTTATAAGCTACTAGCTGCTTACCCGGCCTTGCCCAATTTTTTTTCCCCCCGAAGAAATTACATTTCTACTGATGTGTCCTGTACAGCAGCGATTAAGGTACTTGAAGTGTATAAATGCTAAAGGTTTGAAGTTACAATAGTTCTGTATTTGGTCACTGGGAGAATATGCACACCATTGGCCCTTCTGTTAAAAACAATGTAGTGGAACAGTCTTCTGGACTTCAACTCCCTACATTCTTCCTGCATTCATCTTACCTCAGGAATTCTGGGAGTTGAAGTCAATATGGATAAACCTTTCCAACTTCATTCTGCACTATCATACCTAGGGGAATCCTTGGGGCAGAGTGCTTGCATCACCGAGGGGAATCCTGGCTATAGAGGTGAGGGAGTGACTGGATAGGCTGGAGAGAGGCTGGCGGTTGGCTGCTATGTGGGTGAGATTACTTTCCCTGCTGTAAGGGTAGCTGACGGAGTGATTTGGTTAGCCTGTGGAGTTTACAGGACTTGCGCAGGCTTTGAAATGCAGGGCTAGGCTCCTTTAGACAGCGCCAATTTTATTTCATGAGAGATGCAAACTGATGGAGCAATTAGATCTGGGGGGGGGGAGTTTACAGGGCTGGCGAAATAAAGGATTTGGGAGAGCTGCAAACAACCCCCCAGTCCTCTGTCCAGTTTTGTGAGGTTTTTTTTGGGGGGGGGGTTGGGCTTTTTTAATCTTGGAGGCCTCGATACTCAGCCCTTTACTCCTGCCC
>JANHGC010005561.1:21066-32952 GCA_027560395.1 Boaedon fuliginosus | reverse complement strand
AATTTGTATGTTTCTCTCCGTCTGTTCGTCTTCGTTCCGGTCTGATCCACATTTTCTTCCTGCTTCTTCTTGTAACAGCCATTTTGGGAGCTTTTATTATTCGCCTTTTATGCATGCGCTTTGGTCGTCTCCTTCCTCTCTCCGTTCGGGCCGACCGTCTTAGTCCACTCCTCACTGGAACTGCGTCAACATTCTTCTCAGGTTCGGTCAAACTTTCTTGTAATATCATCTCAGTTTCTTTCCTCCAGTCGGCCATTATCTCCAAAAACTCTTTTCTCATCTGGTTAAATCCCTCCGATACGATATCCATTGAATTCTCCCAGCTCCACAAAAGATTTGTTAACAATCCAATTCCTTTTCGATCTGCCATCATTTTTTCACTTAAAATCCACTTCGTTGTCACCAAAGTCTATTAGTAAATCCAAGTGTTAAAGCCCCTTCCTGCTTGTTCACTTCAGAGGCTACGCAGTCTCCAATCCACCATTATTTTCTTTTTTTCTGGTCAGTTTCCTCTCCGCAACTTAATTACGCCGTAAAATAGTTAACAACTTCCCGTGGCAAATTCTTTTAAGTTCTTAATTAGGGGTTCTCTAGACTTACCCCCTGAAACACCTCAGTCCTCTCCAGATCTTCCCATTCAGACTTTCTTCCATGGCTGGGCACAGCTTGGTGCGACTTTACAGCCACTTTTCTTCCTGTTGTTATGGAACTGAAAACACGGGGTCGAACAGGAGATGGCACACTCCCTTCAGGTCCCCGGTCGACGTTCCTCTTTCTCCTGTCTCTTCAGGAGAAGATTTGACCCCGATGGGCCCCCAGCAGAGAAGAATTTCGGGGATTTCCACGGAGCTGCATGGAAACACACCCGATCTCGCTGCCAGCCCAGCCACGCCCCCCTAATTTTCTCTAATACTAAAGGAAGAATTATATCAATTTGAAGTAAGATGAAGTAAAGCTTAGTACTTATATGCATACTTCTGTAAAACCATATCGACTTGATTTTAGATTTGAAGAGTATTTAGAAGATTGTGTCACAAGCTGTTTCTCAAATTTTGTTTTGTATCATTCTGGAATAATCTGGGCCATTGTGGGGAATGTTTAATTCAGTTGTTATGTAAGAGGTGTTTAAAAAAGATTAAATAAATATTAGGAGCATCTTCTTAAATTTCTGGATAATATAAAATAGCTGACATAAGCACAGTTCTTAACTGCACATGTATCCAACTCTGATGTGATTTGTCAATTTTTATTTTACATGTTAACTATCCCTATAAAGAATCTGCTCTGTCTTGTACTATTTTTGCTGACTAATATTATGGTTACTGAAACTGATAAAAATGGAATGCCTTACCGTGAAGTAACAAGAATATTTTATAATTATTTGTCAACTTTTATTGTCAACTATTATATGTATCCTTTCCATTTCAAATATTTCTGAATACTGCACTTGTGTCTTTCCTTGTACTTTCTGCCCAGCTGGTTCTGCTAATAATTCCAGCATATGGAGCATGTTACATAATAGTTCAGGGGAGACTGGGTTTTTGGAATTTCCTCCCTTGGGCTTCTCTCTATACTTCAAAGGTGAACCCATGGGCTATTTGTTTCTGGCTTTCTAGCTCATCTGACCTTATTTCTCTTATGTACTGTAGCTATCACTTCCATTTAAGATCCTGGAAAATTAGCACACTGACAAAATTTGCTAGACATTTACAGGAAACCAAGCAGCTCTGTCTTCCTTTCCATTAAATTTTTGGGAAGTAATTGTGGCTCTGGACTGGTGAAATGAGTAATAAATGAGATGAGAGTTAAGAAATTGAAACATAATCCAAGTAAGATGCTGTACTGTTCCTTTTGGGAATTGACTGATCCAGGAAAGTATGTACAGCTTGTTCTGTATATGGGTGCTCTGTCTCCAAAAACTAATCTGGCTGGTTGAAAGTTTTCTGAGTTTGACGTTTCTGGATGTTGAGAAGGCCACAATAGGGGTGTTTCTCCACAGCTTAAACTGGCATGCCATCTGGGATGAAGGCAGACTTGGCTATACTTACACGGTAATAGCATCTAGCCTGAACTATTCCAATACAATCTCACTGGAACTGTCTTTGTACAGTTCTCAGCTGAGAAACTGTTCGGTTAAAAAAGGAGAAACATTTTTTAACAAGTATTTCCTATGGTGAACATATTATTCTTATACTATTCCAGCTGTATTAAACACTACTTTATTTCTGTGGTCAATTCAAACTGCTAACTGTACTGTCAGTAGGCTAGGACTAAAATATCCAAAAGACAGATTCACTAAACATGTATCAGTGCTTATGCTCCGGGCAACATCTGGATGGCATTGTTCTATTTTTACTGTGAAGTTGCCAGCAGCTTTACAATTTCACTAGTTTTGAAGGCTTTTCATTGTTTGTTTGCTTGGTTCCATCTCCTCCCCAAATTCTTATATCTGCTTTCTGCAGTTTCTAGTTTAATTCATCAGTAAGTTACCCACACTGAAGGGTAGATAAATAAACAGGTTCCTTTTACATAAACTACTAAACTAAATCCAGAGATACTCAAAAAGAAGACATTTTAGCAGTGGTATTATTGAAAAAATTATCATAGAAATGTCAAATTTTGACAAAGACAACATTGAGTTAAGCATGCATCTTTGAGTAACAGATTATGCAATATCCTAAACTAATCTTATCCTAATGCTGTGGTGGTGGGGAATCTTTCCACTCTTGAAAAGGCATTTAACCTTAAATAACTAAGATTAGTAACTGAACATTATGTAATTGGGTAATAGAAATGCTTTTTTTTAAAAAAAATAGTTATATTAAATCTCTGAAGACAATTTAGTACTTCATTAAAAGAGCAACTGATCATAGCAGTAACTGCTTTTCCATTAAGAACACACATCTTGTACCAGTCACGCTGCATAATAAAAAATTAAAGTCCTCTAAATTTTCTAATAAAAACTGGCTCCCCTATTTAAAAAATGGGACATCATTGGCAGAAACAGTTACATCAAGTGTAATTAATTCAAGATACTGAAGGAGAGAAACATTTTGTTCCAGGAAAAAAGACTTGCAAAATATAAAATTGCTTGTTTACAATTAATGTGCAGTTTAAAAACTTTCAAGAGGCCCTTCTATTGCATGTCCTGTGTATGACATTTGTTCTTGATATTATTTTTCCATATTTATATGTGGATACATATTAAAATATTAAAATAATTATTTTAAATTTAACTGCTTTTTGGAGCTGATTCAAAAGCATATTTTCAAGAATAAGTCTTTTTCATAATTTGTTTATGGCACAATCTCACCCCCCCTAGTTTAAAACCTTTAAATTGAATTTGCACAACCCATTGATGGGGGGGAAAGGTAAGAGCCACAAAACAATATAATTGACTTTTTAAAAGCCCATATTAGGGGAACTATAAAAAGGCACCCTGTTCAACTGCACATCAGCTGCATGATGACAGTATAAAAAATTGGTTAATAAGTTTTGAACCTGAAAGAGTTTCCTTCAAATCATTTAGTACCAGAGATAAAAGAAGAACTCTAGGATTTGACCTCCTCACTGACCAGCTATCATTTAAGCAATAAAGCTTGAATTCTTTTACTTACTTGAAGAGATATAAATAACATGTTAGCCGTATTTTTACCCAACAACTTGCTTAGAAGTAATACAATAAAAACTGTTTCCCTATGTAATTGTGATTCTGTGTTTAAGTTCTGAGAGTTCTGCAATGATTCTATGCCCTATTTTAGATTTCCTTACTTGAGTCTTGAAACCTGTGGACCTGTTACTGATTGTCAACTTGAATTTAACATGGTACGAGATACACAAAATAAAGTAGTATAAAAATAATTAAATAAATAGAACCAAAATGATCACAGACATTTCTCTCATATTTGTCATTCATGTGCTGATATTGCTATGAAACTGGAGCCTCTGTGACCCTGCTCAAGAACCTGTTATGCCTCTCAGGCATAAATGACAATGCCTTTTGCTGTTGTGTCCCCATCATTTTGCAACAACCTGGATGGGAGATGAACCTGCCTCCCTCTCTGGCTGATCTAAAGACTAGAATGCTCTGTTGATAGTATAATTTGCCTGAGAGCTACTTACACTAAGAAGAGTCAGCCCTTCATCCTGCTCCATGTGGTCTGGATGGGCTGCTGCCCCCCCCCCCGGTGCCCCATTTGTTACCTAGAAAACCTCCCTGAAGAGTCCTGGCAGCCAAATAGGGCCGTGTGGAAATGCCTGGAAGGGGTGGAGCCAATCAGATGTGGTATTTGTCAGTTCTCTGACAATCAAAATTATCTGACAATCAAAATTATCTGACAATCAAAATTATTGCTACCAGTTCTCCCGAACCTGTCAGAACTGGCTGTATCTCACATCTGAATGGGAGGCATGGAAAGACAGTTCTCAAAATGTTCCAATTCAAGTATTCATGTACAGTCACTGAAAGGTGAAATAATGGCTGCATCTGAATTCCTTCCCTTTTTTTTGCAGGCAGTGATGTCTTCGTGGTTTTGAAAAGGAGCAAGTAGTGAATGCTCTTCCATAACCCCAGGGATGATGACAAGTAAGGGTGACACACGGGTGCCAAGTTGCAGTGAACTTGTGAGAATGTCTCAACCTGCTACCCTAGCCTCTCTACAAGTCGCCTTTCTTGTGCTATTTCTCCGCTGGGATGTACTTATTTTGGCACTGCCCATTGGTCCTGATTACTTGCAACGTGGCTGGCAGAGGCTTCTAGAGGAAGGGGAGAGTTGTGTGGAATGTAGATTGGAAGAATGCCCGACCCCTCGTGGTTGCCTGGCTGGAGTAGTCCTAGATGCCTGTGACTGTTGTTGGGAATGTGCAAATCTAGAGGGACAGATCTGTGACCTGGACCATACCAACCACTTCTATGGCAAATGTGGGGATCATTTAGAGTGCCGTCTTGATTCAGAAGACCTGCAACATGGCGAGGTGCCTGAACCACAATGCACTTGTTTATCTAGCCAAGCTCTTTGTGGCTCTGATGGCAAAACATATGTTCAGATCTGCAAATTCAAAGAGGTGCTTAATTCCAACCCTGAGGCTAATCTCACGGTAGCTCATGAAGGACCTTGTGAATCAGGTAAGCTCCACCATAAGTCCCTCTTCCCCAAGGCCTGGGTGAGTCCAGAAAGGGCTTATCTTAAATGTTTTGAAAACAAAATAAATGGAAAACAATGATTCTACGCTCCTACATTTTCAAAACAAAAAATGTCTAGTGAAGTAAATAATCTGATAGTTTTAAATTGGATAAGAGAGATTGTCAAAATCAACCTGGTTTCAATAATTTTGCAGTTTTCAGAATCCCCGCCCTCCCCCACAATCTGCTATCTAGTCCATAACGTTGGTGCCAAAGATTGAAGTTTTTCTGCATGCACTGCCATTTATCTACCATCTTTGTCTATAAGGACTAAACGTATTTCTTAATAGTACACAGCCACTGTGTATCTATTGTTTCTATGGAGTGTTGCAATCATAAAGATTTTTAAAAGAATTAAATAATTGAGGATAAGGAATCAATGCTTATTGATGAATTCACTCAGGTAAAACAGTCCTCAGCATTAAGATGAACCTGAATATTTGGAATTCTACAATGACAGACTGTTACATACTTTCTAGAGCTAGACAACCCCAAGCAATTTTATCTAAAAATAATCTCTAGAGTTAAGGTAAGTGCTAGAAACATTTCATGTGTAACAAACATTATATATTAGGGATATCAAGTGTCATCTGGCATACACATTGGTCTGCACTGATATACTATTCCAGGAATTCATAATATGGCAAAACTTGGTAAATCAAACCAGACTAGATATTGTTCTAGATGTCTGCTACTAAAGCAGTGTTTACATGTCTCTTCTGTAATAACTGTAATGATTGCTACAAGCTAGGCTTGTGACTTAAGTATCCCATTTATGCTCACCAAATATGAAGTTGCCAATGATACAAAGTATATACAGAATCTCGTGAGTATAGTGAGATGACACTATTACAAACTGGTAATAAACAGGGGCTAGACCTGCAAATGCTGAAGGAACTACTTTTAATTTGATCTCCTTATCGTAAGGAAAGGAGACATCCTGAAACCGAATAATAAAGTAAGATTCCATGTTGTTGGTGGTACGGTAACGAAAAGAAATTTAGGTTGGTTGGGGACAAACAGAAAAGAATGTGGGGAGATATGATTGTGATAGTGGAAGAAGTGAATGTTTCTAATATTTGGACCCACAAACATAGACATTATTGGGAAAAAAATGCTGAAAGATTAGAAGTGCTTTCTAATAAAGCATAAATTATTCATCTAGCCTGGCATCTAATATCTGACAGGGTAAGCTGAGGTAAAAATCTATCTCATTGCTATCGATCTTTGTAAAAAGAAACTCTGGAGGTTCCAGAGCTTGAATAAAAGTCATCCTGTATGCAGAACTTATGCTCTACCTACCAGCCAGCTCTCGTCTCTCCCCAGGCATCAAACCTTAAAACAAGAGGAAAAGTGAGTTAGCCAGAAAGCTTAAGTCAAATCCAAGCATTTGACAATAAAGCAAGCTGATTAGCAGCTGCCACAAAGCTGTCATGTTTTCCCAGCAACAGGAGGCAGCAGTAACATCCCTAGAAAGCATTTCATTTAAATGAGTGCGACAAAGCACCGGACTGCCGTTTAGGGGCCAAGGGCCCGTGTTCGCAGATGTGCCATGCTGATGCAAATACATTCTTTATAACAGCTGCTGATGGCCTGGCAAAGCAGCACTATTTAGCTCAATCATAAAAGGGTTTCCGCTGAAAGAAATGGGGAGTCTAGTGCAATAGTTCGTTTATTTATTCTATTCATATGACTGCCCAGCTGAAAGATATGACTCTAGGCAGCGATCAAAAAGTAAAAGATAAAATACCATAAATACAATAAAAAACAAATAGAGGAGCTGAGAAATAAAACCACAACATACGTCATCAGTATAATAGGCGTAGCCCCACAGCTTGAGCCCCGGGCTTGGTTCAAATCTAGGTTTTGAAGGCCTTCTTGAAAGCCTACAGGGTTGGGGCAAGCCTAATCTGCAGAAGGATGATGCTCCAGAGTGCAAGCATTACAATAGAAGAGACTTTCCTCTATGGACCCACCCGATGACCCTAGTGGATGGGACCTAAAACATGCCTTTCATGTTTGAACCTCATGAGACAGGTGAGGAGAGACAGTCCTGAAAGTCACCTGGTCCCATGCCCATGCCATTATGAAAAGTTTAGATGTTAGAAATAAAATAAAATAAAATAAGACAGGCCTTGACTACAAGCTTACTATCAAAAGGTGCGAGTGTTTTTATCACCATGGGATTGAAGGATCTCTTGAAATATGTACTAAATGGTAACTTGTAGGAATCATCGTCTCTAAAATTGAACAAAAACGACAATATCTTCATGGACATAGAAATTCTTGGCTTCTCAGATCTTTTTTTTTTTTTTGGCCTTTCCTAGAGCCCCGTATTGTATCTCCTCCTTATGATATCTGGAACATCACTGGACAAGATGTGATCTTTGGCTGTGAGGTCTTTGCATTTCCCATGGCATTTATTGAATGGAGGAAAGAGGGTCTGGATATGCTGCTTCCTGGAGATGACCCTCACATTTCAGTTCAGGTAACCCTGAAAATTTAGTCTGCCCTCTGACAGTGGTTAATTGTGTACATGGGCAATATGGTCCTCCCTTTAGCTCCTTGTATATGGCCCTAAAGTGTCACTATTCATGGTTAATTATTTTGCTAGATTTATTCCCACTTTCCAACTTAGAAGCTCAAGATGGCATATGTAATATTGACTTGTTCTTTTTGTTGTTGTTTCAACAACAACACTGTGGGTGAAATTTGGCTGAGAGAGAGGGAGAGGTTCAGGTCATCAACTAAGCTTCCATGATTGAGGAACCCGAATCTCCTAGGTGAGAACTTTAATAATAACATCAAATTGGCTCTGAAAATTCTTCAGATCTTCCATCCTATACATTCCATCCTCATTTTTCTTTTGTTTTTTTTTTACTGCAAGCTTTAATTACCATTCCATTTTTACTGCGTGTTCTCTTGCTGGGCACAATTACACACATTTGCATTAGCAATTGAAAATATTGTGGTGATCTTTGAATGTTTCAAACATGGATCTTCACAGAGGTTAACAAGCTTGGAAACCCAGCCTAAAATAGAACTTAAAAGGCTGCGAAGTACTTAGTGTTACACCCTTCCATTTAGAGGGTGTGTGAGGAAATCCTAGGAATCATTTACGGAAACTAAAATTTCTACTATTATATGGAATGTTTGGGTGCGGTAAAAGCATCTGTCAAGTCACAGTCTGGTTAGGGGGCTGGGATAGTTCCATGTTATGTCAAGAGAAACAGTAGGATAATGTTTGTGATGGCATCTATCATTTAGAATAAGAGACATTTTTGTTCCTTACATTGTTGAATCAAACTTATACTACCCCTTTGACATAAGTACAATCACACTAGTTTAAGAAAGCAGATGAGGAAAATACAACTGAACAAACTAAACTGGAACCAGGAATTGCTTTCCTACAAGAAAAAGCTAAAACAATGGGAAAATCTCCAGAGAGAATGTCTGTTGCTATGAGTGATTTAAAAATAGTCTGGGTGTAATGCAACATAATATGTTGTATCAGAAATGTTTAGTGGAAGAATAGATAGAGCAAGAGCACCAAGGTCCTAATGCACTGCTAAATCTGTATGCAGCATGGGATTTAGAGTCTTTTTTTAGACAGTGGGATTTTAAGAATGTAATCCTGCACACATTTATCTTAAATGAAATGTAGGAAAAAGAACAATTGTACAGGCAAATGGAGCCTCCAGGATTTATAAAAGATTTGACTTTCATATACAAACATTTTTTTGCATACTTGCTCTTTTTGCAGGTATATAAATCTTCACACATGCAATTGTACATATGAAGTTTCCTCACCTAGAGATGTTAATCCAACAGATAGTTGGAGAAGCTAAAAATGTATGAGCAATGTCAAGGGACAGAGTGACTTGGAGCTGTTGTTATGTGAGGGTAATATTGTTTTGCTAATATGGTGAAGTAATTAAAATGTTGGGTGTGGATCACATGGAGCACAATGCTCTTGATCTTGTATTTTTGTAGGACAGATATTCTAAAATCCCTTTAGTTGAGTGTGTGTGCCTATTTGAACTGGAAACTAAAACAATACAACATACTAGCACCTTTTATAGAGATCTCCATTAAAAAAAATGCCATGGAGTAGTATGCCATGCCAATACCCAGGCAGAATGGATGGTGTTTATGTCAGGCTGTTGCTTTATGAGATGAAATATCTTATTAGCCACATAGTAACCAGATTTCGTATAGCTACAAAAAAGGCTGATCATGCCATTTTATTGATTCATGTTTAATATTAAATCTGACTCATTCAGCAAGTCAAAGACTTTGACTTTTGCTCACAGGAGTTTGCTGGTGGAATTTGACAGAAGAGTTTCTAAAAAATTTTCACTGGAGACTGAAAGTTTGTACTTCAGCTAACCTGAGAACCAGAAACCATATCGGAGCAATAAGGGGACACTTCAGCTGATGAGAAAGAATTTATCAGATCCTAGTAAAGAGACACTACAATGGAAACTGATAGTAGAATCAATATTCAGGGCTGTCAAGCTCCCGGCCCATGGGCTGGATGTGTCATGTGCTGGCCATGCCCACGCCTGGTTTAGTGAAGGGGGGGGAAGTCCCGATATGTCACGTGTCACCGCCGTGATGATGTGAGTTTGACACCCCTTGCTCTATAAGGAAGCAACTCAAATGAACAAGCTGTCATAGCATGGTTTCAAGATTCCTTCTCAGATGATGAATCATTTCCAGAAATCCATGTTGCCAGGTACCATGGGACCTGAGTTTCCACTGATTCCAACTTTCCTAAAATGAACACCACAATTTTGACCCAAACCTAGAACTTCCTCCATCTAGCCTCAAGTAGGCCAGCAGTTGAAAAGTGAACAACAATGCTCGACTTTACAAGAGTCAGCAAGATTTTGCAAGATTACTCAGGAGAAATTTGATGGGGGAAACCAAATTTGCTGAGAGCCAGTTGTGCTCAAGCAGGATCAGAAGCAGCTGCTATCTGAGGATCATCATGGACTTGTATTCTGTGAAGATTTCATGAAATTCCTACTTGCAGTCTCCTCACTGTCAATTTTTTTCCTGGAAATTTGACTTAGCTTTTTTTGGATTCATATCCTTGTTGTTTTTTTCCCTAGTGTATAGTTTGCTTGTAAGATAGTCTTCACGCATTTAGTCTTGGACTGATTAATTACCTTGGGATATGCCTGACATATTTATTGTTATTGAAGCACATAGCCATAGCCATTTGTGAGGCCACCATAGGAATAAGCCTAGTGAATTGAAATAACCAGAATAATGAGAATCAAGAAACAAAGGTACACAAAGATATTGTGCACAATAGTTTCCAGGCTTTTATGGTTGAAATGGGCTCAGATAATTCAGAAGAAGAGAGGCTGCAGGACAGAAAACAATAAATTCCTAAAAGACAGAAGGAGATGCAACTGTGACAAAGAAGAGCCATGGTAACTGGTAATTCTTCACTATGAAGAAGCAAAAAATATGTATGTTTACCAGACACATTAGTTTGTGAGGTGTACTGATTGCTAGGAGCAATCCTTAAGGATACAGCAGAACAACATCCTACGTATATCAGATGTTACCGGTCCCTGCTGACACCTATGGTGTAGGACAAAACACCATAGACTTTAGCAATCTTACAAAAAGGTCAAAACTTTGGGGGCTCAGACCGTATTCTCATTCACCATTCATGCAAATGGACCAAACATCCTTTCTTACAGAGCTACCCAAAATGTGCTGACAGGAATTGGTTTCTGGAACCATTGTCTGTGTTAATTACTTGAATATGGATTATAGACTGAAATGGCATTTTTAGAAAGTGATCATGCATTGCTGGAGTTCTTGATTTTAAGGGAAACCAAGACTGAGTGGAATCAAACATATGTTTTGGTTCTCACAAAAATGGATTTTCATGTCAGCTAATATAACTAGAATTTCATGGTAGGAAAATCTTGTGGAAAACTGAATATGAATCAACAAGGAAA
This sequence comes from Boaedon fuliginosus, assembly GCA_027560395.1. Lineage (NCBI taxonomy): Eukaryota > Metazoa > Chordata > Lepidosauria > Squamata > Lamprophiidae > Boaedon > Boaedon fuliginosus. Next base: position 21,786 of record JANHGC010005561.1, on the reverse strand, counting down.
GTGCAACTTGGTTCCATTTTATTATGTTTGGGTCATATTTCATTTCATACTGTGTCCAGATCTGGGCATCACATTTTAAGGAGGATTGGGAGAAACAGGGACAAACTTAGAAAGGCAGTGAGGACAATTAGGATATTATAAACTAAAGCGTATTAAATGAGATTGAAGGTGCTAGGCATAATAAGAGAAAATAGATTGGGGGGTGGGATAGCAGTCTTTAAAAATCTGCCAGGAAATCACACTGAAAAGGGCAATACTTTTTCTTTATTTCTTCAATATACAGAATAATGAATTTAAGTTAGGGAAAAATAGATTCCAACTGAATTCTAAGGAAAAAAAATCTCTCTCTTTTTTTATAATCAAACCAATTACCCAGTGAAGTTGGCTCCCCTTAATTCTAAGTGGTCAGACTAAGACTTAGTAGCCACTCATCAAAGCTGCTTTAATTTGGATTTATACTCTAAGCACTGGATGAGACAAAGCTCTAGTTGCCCTTTTCCAGTTCTATGCTTCTGAGTCTACTCCCAGCGGCTGACTTTGGTCCACTCCATTTTAAAGAAGTTTATTTTATAGGATTGTTGCTGTGAAGATTGTTGTTGTCTATGTAATTTTGTTGTTTTTTAACTTAATTGATTGTTTAATTTTATTTTAAATTAATTGTATTGTGATTGGATGCGTATGAATTGAGTGGATGTGGATTCCCCCGTACCCGCGGGTAGG
>JANHGC010005561.1:1429-12333 GCA_027560395.1 Boaedon fuliginosus | reverse complement strand
AACAGCTCCGCCACGCAGCTGTTGGGTCAGAGTGCTTGCAGAACACCACGAAGATTTCTAAGTCAATCGTGCACAGTGCGCGTTTGACAGGCGATCGGCAAGCACGCCCATGAAGTGGGTAACCAGCAAACCGGTAGGAACCCACCCCTGGACCTGTTCTTGATTTATAAATTTTTTGTTATACCATCTGTGTGGGTGAGAAAATGGTTAATTGGTTTGTGTTATGTATGAAAGCGGCTATCTGTATAAAATAATTGGTTGTTGTGCACTATGTTTAGAATAAGTGTATGGATGCATTTATGTGTTCTATGTGCATGTAAAGGATAATGGGCTGGCCTGTCAACTTTGTTTTTGATTCCACTTATTTTTGTTCTATGATCCCTGGACTCTCAGCAGTTATGGTCAGCAATTCTGACCATTTTAAAGTGAAAGCACCACTTCTGTTTTGTGTGAATTCAGTAATTGTTATTTGTGAATCATGATTTATGCTTTAGCATATAATACAAACCCAGTCAGTTGTGGACTTTTCAATAAATTTGAAAATGTGTAGACATCATGAGTAGACAGTGAAGTGTAATAGCTGTACAATGATACAATACCATTGCACTCCACATTCCATATGGGACTGGATAATAGTACTCATGTTTAAAAGTACAGTCACCCAAAAAGAATATGAGGTATTTGACTAAGACCTTCTGAGGTCAGAACATTGTACCTTCTTCTTTTATCCTGGAAGCTACAGTATCTTCTCATTCTTCATGCAAGAAGACTTAATAAAGAACTTCATTCATGCTGTTGCTCATGATTAAACATGATGAAACAGAATAGGTGGTACTTGGTTCAATAGCAGTAACTGCAACAGGGATCTAGAAGTCCTAGTGGACAACTGCTTAAATATGAGCCACCAGGGGTCCTGCAGCTGCCAAAAAGGCCAATGCAATCCTAGGCTGCGTTAACAGAGAGATGGAATCAAAATTGCGTGAAGTGCTAATATTACTTTATTATGCCTCCATAAGACCACATTTAGAATACTGCATCTACTTCTGGTCACCACAATATAAAAAAAGATGTTGAGGCTCTAGAAAGAGTGCACAGGACAACAACAAAAGGGATCTCCTGCTTGATCAGGGGCTTGGTCTAGAAGACCTCCAAATCCCTTCCAACTCTTGTTATTTTGTTAGTCTGTTATTCTTTGGAATAATTTTCAAAGCATGCACAGTATGGCCACCAGACGTGATCTACACTGTGTTGTTTAGGTATCAGTCAAGAACCTTAAATAATTTCATACCAGCTTTGTTGATAGTACCCAAATCTATTCTGTATCGCCTCTAGAGTATAGCTCAGCGATGGGATGCAGGATAAAGAATTAGCTCGATACCCACATTATAATTTTGGTCTAGGGATATTTTAAACTCACAGCATAACAGGAAACCTGTGTTGTTGCTAAACACTAATTTCTCCATGTCTTTTTGCAGAATATACCCATCTTCTATCTTTAGTCCTTACCATCGTAGAGTTTTAGCTAGCATTTCTCTGACCTAAACTTGCATTTCTTTTTCTAATTGACCAGCGAATTGAAAATATTAGTGCTGTTACAAAATAGAACAAATTGTATTTTCTGAAACACTGATAAACAATCCTGGTTAATCAAAAGATGGCATTTTAAAACTTTCCTAGACTGCTTTTAACTTTCAAAGGTTTTCTCAGGTCTACGAAAAGAAAAAAGAAAAAAAATTATGAAAGCATTCCAAAGGCTAAGTGCACTTCTTTTTTGATTGTCACAACTTAGAAATCTTTAGAAAAAGCTACAGTTTCTGGGTTCCTTCAATTGAACAACATCTTACTTAGTTAAGAAAATCTGGTGGATAGTTTGTTGCTTAACCAGGATTAGCAAACAATAGAAGAACAGCATTGTCTCTTGATAGGATCCATATGGATTCCTTTGATTCTTGGAAATTGGTTGTTTTCAAGTCTGGGAGCAATTAATCATGTTATAAATGGGTTTCTGACATATAAACACCATTTATGCCCAGTGAGCAGAACATAAATGTGAAAGACTTAAACAGCCATCTGATGGAGATTACAGTTATGCACAACATTTTATGTACTGTATCTACCGTTTATCTGGCTGTTTGTATGAGACAGAAGCTACATGATAATACACTGAAGGGTGTGAATGGATGTGATTTACTTCAGCTCTGCAGTTATGAATATCCCTGTATGAACAGCACATGTGCAAATTCTATACATACAATTCTTTACTGTTCATCAGTTTTGTTGTTTCTATCCAGTGACCCAGCAATTTGAAATGCTGGAGAGTAGATGGGAACCACACATTTTACACTCTGTCTCAGGAATGCTCTTTCAGATTATTTGGTTTTCTGACGTTAACAGCAAAGGACCAGCACTCTGCTTCTCCTTCACCCTGGGAATAAGCAATCCAGCAACAGAATAGGCCACTTATTTTTTTGTGGCCAAGGGCCATATGTGGACCTTGTCAGTCATCCATACTTAAAGTGTTTCTAAGGAGATCATAAGCTTCATGAAGCATCTAGACCAGTGTTTCTCAACCATGGCAACTTAAAAATGCGTTAATGTTAATTCCCAGAACTCCCCACCATTCCCCATACTGGCTGGTTGAAATCCAAGCTTATCTTAAAGTTGCCATTGCTGAGAAACTAGTCTATACCACTGTTGTGTTATTACAGCTGATTCATTTTTCATTGACACGTGACTGTTTTAGATTTCTCCTGGACTGGATATCATCACAGTTTATTTAACCACGAGGTATCCCTGTTGACAACTAATATTTGCCATTGACAAGCTGTCCAGGTAACCAAAAAAAATAATCCTGTGCTTTGTTTCCTGTTGTACCAGTTGGAGTAGTAGCTCAGGTACAGAAAGTCAACTTTGATTCCTTCCCATCATCCAGTCTGACAACTGGGGACTTAATTCAGACTGCAGTTACACTGAGCTGCCTGTTCTGCTGCTGCAGCAAGAGTCTCAAGGGGAAGAACTCTTTCTTGTTTCAACACCACTTAAAAATTAAAAGAAGAAAATCACCTCCTCCTCCGCTCCAGACCTAAGGTTAATTGTTTGGAATCTGTCACTGCCACAGAAGTTAATTAAAGTTATTTGTTGTTACGTTAAAATATGCTGGTTCGGCGCTCCTGCTGGGGCATTGCGGATCTCCAAGAGATGCCTCAGTAGCTTCAATTAACCCTGCTGAGCCTGAACTTCCTGTATCTACCCACGTCACCCACTGTTTCAAGCAAGTTCATTACACTTTTGTTTTGTTTTTGGCAAAAGACTTTAAGTGATAAGAAAAAATAAAATAGAATGAACACTTTGTGTCATTGCAATTCTGTCTGGGAGAAAGTGTCATCTGTTGAATTTGTTTTGGTTTGAAAGACACAGAAGTCCTGCCAGAAAAAATAGTGGCTACTGAGTGTTTCCTTTCTCTGGCTGTTCTTCTACCAGGATATTATGATCGCTGTGGGCTGCTTGGGGTAGCCAGTCAGCCTGGGCACCAACTGGAAAATTCCTCTATTTCTTGCATTCAACTTCATCATTATCGCTCTGCTCTGCTGGCCACCACACAGGCCAGGATGAACCAGGGAAAACTTTGTTCCTTCATCTTCATTTAAATTAGTTTTCCTCTGGGCGATGGACCAAAGCAAGTATTGCCATAATAACTGTTTTGTCTTAGTTATTCTTGGAGAAGCCTGCAAAGTTTTAATAATGCCCTAGAGAGGCTCACTATCCTAATAATGTTTTAAGAAAAGTCTTGCTCAGACTAAACCAACGCTTTAGTATATTTTCTTCATTACTAATATCTAACAATAATAACTGCAGCCGGAGAGAGAAGGGGAGGGGAAAAAAAGAAGAAAAAGAACTCTAAGCCTATGATGCAGGCATTGGCAAACCATTTTATTAAAAAAGAAAAGCCACATAATTTAGTGTTTGTGCAGCAGAGAACTTTCTCAGGCTCTTGCCTAGCCCTGAAATACCATGGTTCTTTGGTCTGGGTTTCATCATGTATCCACTAGTACTACACAATCCATTTGTCAAGAAAGAAAGAAATATAGATCAGGGAGAGAGGGTTCATAGTCTCCATGTCAAGTCTGAGAAAGGAGAAGGAAACAAAGCAATTTCTTTCACGTTACAAGAGTATTCCTGGAGAAGGTCAAACTATCAAAATGGCCAATTAACCCAGATTAGATATATCTCCATCATCATTTGTCATTGTTGTCTCCTACCTCATAAATTAAAAGATGCTAGCTAGGAGGATCAAAATGTGGTTCTGTTGTTGGTTACAAGAAACAATATGGGTTTCAGTGCCACAATCATGTCTGTAGGAGTAGCCATCTCTTGTGGCATTTAGAGTGTGGACAGAGGAAACATCTTTTAAATAGTCCCAAATGGGATGTGCATGGCCCAGGACTCATACTGAAAAGGCTTCAGCTAACTGGATCCAAGCACAGGTCATGCCCATGCTCAAGAAAAAGAAAAAAAGAGAAAACTGGGCCCTTAAAACCAGGATGTTGTGCAGACTTTGTCATTTAAGTAAGGCATCACTTTGGGTTTGAATATGACCATCCGTATAAGCAGAATGTGTATATAAGCAGGAAAAAAGATTAACATATACAGGCACTTTCCTGCCTGTTTAAAATATCATATGAATAGCAATACATAAGAAAAAATAGTTTTGTTTGCCACTCACAGAATTATCAGAAAGATGTTCTCTTGAATTCTGCTGACTGAACCTGGGGCTTCCTTATTGTCTGCAGAACAAATACAGTACTCTGGAGAAATTTGCTTCCTGTCCAAGAACGTATATGACAACGCGTGTGATAAAACATCAAGCGGAAAAAACAAGAGAGAAGAATAATTCAACCTGGTAAATTAAAAGCCTTTATCGATCTCATTTTTTTTATTTTGCCAAAATAACAAAAAAAAAACCCCACCAATATTTTTAACATTTAAAAATAAAGTATGTGCTTGCCTACCCCTTTCCCTTTCCTTTTACTGTTTATAACTAGATTTTTCGTCTTCCTACCTGTTGTTCGATCATTGACCACTAAATAGTGCCACCTGCTGGCAAATGTTTCCTTCATACTAAGGTCTTCCATTCCTGTTGCTTAGGCTGATGAGTTAGATGTGTCATCTTTTCAGACATAGAGCAATGCCGTTGTGTATTATGTAAACATCTTTTACATAATTAAATGTAGATCCCATGATTAATCAAACGGCATTAATCAACCATCATTTTTCCTTATCTATCTCTCTGCTTTTTCAATATCTCATTAGACTAAACTTCTGGGGAACTCAAAAGTTTATGGCATTTAGCTGGCTTAATGAAGAATTGTTCAGATACATTTTTCAATGTATCCAGTGCTACTTAGCCTGTGGAAGATGCCCCATTGTAGTTATCTATGAGAATCTCCTTGAGAGACAAGAGGAGGAGCTGCAGACTAGGAAACACTGAGGTAAAGGCAGCTTATCCCACAGAAGGAATGTTGGTTTAGCAAATGTCTCAGCAGGGACCCTGCCTAATTTCTTGGACTGTAAAGATGGGAGGGGGATATGTGTACTTTCAGACTTGCAGAATTGATGCTAGCTCTTCAAAGCAGTCCAGGCAACCATGAGTACTAACATTATCTTTATTGCTAGGTTACAAGAACATAATTGTGCAAGTTACTCAGTCATTTCATCCTCCTTCTCCTGTCTCTCAGATACATCCTCACAACCATTATACCAGACAATTAGCTTCATTGTCACAACATATTATAGAAATTGGGATTTTCTACTTGCATTTTTCTGAAATACTTTTCTTAACATTGCCTATTTTCTTTAAGAGCAGCCTCTGTTCTGTAGCTGTGGTGCCATATTCGTTCTTTATTTGAATGTTTATTTTCTAATTTCAGTTAAAAGTATAGCCTGTTTTACCTCTGTCTCTTCCTGGCAAATAAAATGGGGAAGGGAGAAACACCTTGTGGTTGTAGCAAAGGCCCGGTGAGAGGGGAGGTTGAGGGTGACTTTAATAATTCACACGACTGCAGCATTCTGAGTGAGCGAGCTCTGGTGGGTTTTAATAAATGCAGCTATAATGTGACATCCAATTTATTATTAAATTTTAAAAAGGAGAGGAAATGGCAGAGTTTAATAAAAACGTTCAAATGCCTGATATTAGTCATGGCAAATGGATGAAGGCTGCAGATTTGGCTGAGGTTTTTAATGAATAATATCTAAGTTGGTCCCCTGATACATGTAGGGAAAAGGCAAGAGTTTGGTGGTGGCAGGGATGAGAGAACTAGTTCTGCCCTGCTTGTCTGAATTGTGTGTTTCAAACTATACTTATTGTCAGCTCCAGCAACAGAGAGGATGTCCGTTCAAAACAACTGCTCCACTGACATTAGATATGGCCTTTACAATGTAAATACATCAACAAGGAATTAAGACTCAAAGCTATTAGTGGGACTGCTACCAGCCCACCAATTGCTTAAGACATCCTATTCAGTATTTAGATAATCCCGAAGAACAAGTTGTGAGATAGGACCAGAGCTAAAAATGCAAGGTTTTGGATTACAACAGGGACTTTGTACATTTTCCTCCATTATCTTTCAGGAAGAATCTGGGTCCCTGTAAGACTGGTTATTTAAGAGTACCAAAAATGAGGAAGGGATTTTTTGGCAAAATTGTTTGTCAATGAATCATTCACAAATAAGTGAATAAGAAAAAAAGCAGAGAACTATGTACTTAATGAGGAGTATGCTCCACATATCTGAATTCTACATTTAAAAGTAATATGTTTAATATATAATTAGTTGTTTTTCATTTTAAGCCAATCTGTCTTAATGCTGGTTCCCTCTGGATATGTGGACTGCCAGTCCCAGAATTTCTCAAGCAACATAGCTATTACTAAGAATTCTGGGAATTGAATTATCCAGATGTAATGTACCAAAAGGATAGTTTTGAGGAGTAGAAGGGAGAATTGCAATCAAGACAATGGTCAGATAAAAATTTTTTGAGTGCAAGGCATAAAAGTAATTTGAGAAAATGCTTTAGGCTTGACCCTCTCTTGTTCTCATGAAGATTTTAGGTTTAGAATAACAAGAATTGGAAGAGACTTTGTAGGTCATCTAGTCCAACCCCCTACTCAAGCAGGAAATACCCTATACCATTTCTGACAGATGACTGTCCGGGCTCTTCTTGAAAGCTTCCAGTAATGAAGCTCCCACAACTTCTGAAGGAAAGCTGTTCCGTTGCTTGATTGTTCTCACTATCAGAAAAATTCTCCTTATTTCTAGATTGAATCTCTCCTTGATCAGCTTCCACCCATTATTTCTTGTCTGGCCTTCAGGTAAGATAGAGGGAGGGAAGTGCATTCAAACCTGTAAGATACTGTTACTGTAACTTGATAATAAAATTAGCATTCAACTACATCACTTGGTTTCCTAGTCTGGTTTACCTCAAAGGACTGACATCAAGCTAGAGAAAGCTGGTCTAAACATATATCTTGTGATGAAATACTTGTGAAATCATAGTTAGATGGGGATGGAAATAGTCTTAAACAGGGAGCATCCATCAAGTATGCCTTTTCTTTATTGTCTGAATCAGAAATATAAATAGTCATATTAAAAGATGAGTCTCATCAATCTGTAAAATAACAATTAGGGCATAAACAAGAAGTGGCAATCAAACTGATCAGAGCTTCATGTTACTTGTGAAAATACGTTGTTTTTCACTGATAGAGGCAATACACTATAAATTATAGATAGTATCATATACAGTAAAACAGTTTTGTCTGTTCTGTTAACCACCATCCCCAACTAGCTTAGCCATGCATACAGAAAATATTTGCTAGCTTCTATGTTATCTTCTCTTCAACTCTACAAGAATCAATGCTGCTGAGAGAATTTTTATTTAACTCAAGGATGGAAGTGGCTGTGAAAAAACTAAAAGTGACAATTGATGTAGGGCAATAAAATGTCAGTGGAGAAATTAAAGAAGCACATGGCTTAACCTAAGAGTCAGTTAAGAGTGCTTCCATTCATAAAACCAATTTTAGTTCTGGTTTTAGTCACTTTTTGACACTCAACCGCAGGTTATCTACTTGAGTAATGTGCTGTTTTGTGGAGAAAGCCCTTATCGGGAATCTGCTTAGCTGCTTGTTGTCTTTCTACACATTCATTTCCATACTTGCCATAGCTATCTGGTACTGCTCTGGACCAAAGTTACCACTAGCCAGTCTGTCACTTTGTTGAGATTAGCCATTATTTTTTTGCTTCTCCTCTGCTTTGAACTGTGTAATAAAGCACAATTAAATTCAAAGCAGGTGATATGTGAATGGAATATAGCGAGTAACAATTTAATTTCCATTCAGTATGAAATTGTTACATCTGAGCAAAAATTGAGAAATCAGAAAAGAAATAGAATTGATATATTTAATACCAGTATTATTTTAAGTAAAAAATACATCTATTAAGGTACCATTTGGAATTAATAAATATTTAACTTTTTTTCTGCAGGATTTAGACTAGGGCAGTTTTGAATCCTCCAAATCTCATGTATTACAAAAAAAAAATCATTACTCCATTATAAATACACTTACAGTTCTTCCCAATTGAAAAAAAAACAGGTTTTGAAAAGATGGTTATTATCCAATCTATTTGAAATAACACCTATTCTAGTCATTTTTAAATTATATTTTTTGAACTTAAAAATTGATGATGATGATGATGATGATGATGATGATGATGATGATGATCTAACCTTGTAATTTGTATCTGAAATAGCTGCCAAAGTCTGGGCCTTTCTATAGCAGCTCAGATTAATTGGTTGAGGAAGGCTCAGTTTGAGCATAAGAGCCTTCTTCCTGTTTTTTGTGCAAGTTTTTATTTCTGAATAATTTTTAGGTTGTTATTAGTGAATCAAAATCAAAAGGAGATGAGTTTTATCAGCATGCTCGGAGGAGATCTTGGTAGACCAAATAGCAGCTACAGCCAATAAAACCCCTGAGACTGTTCTTCATAATCTGCTCCCTGCTGCCATTAATTAAGCTTTTTTATCTGCAAACTGTGAAAAGAAGGAAAATCCAGCCGCTTCCTTTTGTTAGCAGTTGACGAAGAACAGAGCTAACACTGGGCGGAAAATAGTCATGACTATATTCTTCTGATGGGGATGAGCAGTGGCCAAGTCAGGCAAGTAAAACAACTGTGTAATAGATCCAAGGAACTTACACTTCTGGGATCCTGCTCCTTAGCCTAATAGGAATTGGAGAAAGACCATATTGTGTCTGCCTTTGTAGCCTTTGGAAACTTCAGAGGGAGGCGCACTCACTTCATTACAGCACTCCAACCACATGCATGTAGGTATCCAAACCTTAAAAACTGATTTAAAAAAAAAATCCTGAAAAAAACACAGCAGCAATTTTATGGCTCCTTAGAAATGAACAATTACAATGCATGATACAATATGCTAGCCTCCTACCAAAAAAATATAATCAGGTTAAGAAAGCAATATGTTTTATTCATAATATGGAACAATCAAGAAGGATTTCTGATTCCCTAAAATCTCAGTCAAGGTGCTAAAGTCAATTCAATAAAGATATGATATTTTCAGATAGTCAATATAAAACAATTACACCAATCTATTTATAAATAATTCTGGTATAACACAGTTATTAACTATTCCAATAAATCAAGCTGGTCTGTTAATTAGTATTTTTATTTATTCTGTCATATTATGGTTGGAGCACTAATCTGTTGAAAAAAAGCATCTGGCTTCATTCCTTTTGCTTTTGTGGCAAAATATAAAAGTAAAGGTAGTCGGATATAGTATATCCTTCACACCAAGGCTTTGGGGGGATAAAAATTAAATAGCCTTGAGCACTGCTGTAGAAAAGACTCATGTCTCGAACTAGAGCCTTATGGGAATTCATTGGTGGGAAAGAGAGAGAAGTCCTTCAAGGCAAGAGAAAGACAAAAAAAACCCTTTCACAATGCCAAGTCCCCCATGACTGCATCCCTGGGTTTGCAAATAGAAAACGTTTTTGTTTAATTAAATTCTAAAAAGCTTTATACACGGTGGCAATTCTGAAGAGCTTTATATAAGATGACAGTATATGTGTTTTTCAGAAAGAGGACACAATAAACTGGCTGAATTTCACACTGGCTGAATTTAAATATAGTGCTTTTCTTAGGAATACCCAAAGAAACCTACCAGAAATATTTTAATAACTTATAAATGTGATCCTGGCTTCTTTACTTGAGATCTGTATCCGTATTTCTGTTTCTATACATATTTTTCTACATCCATTTCTGTCCAAAAATGACCAGATTTAATAAGTCTCCAGAATATAAAACATTAGCACTGGAAATCTGAATTGTAGAGGAAGTTATAGGGTTACCACTACGGTGCCTTCCAGGTGTTTTGGACTATAACTGCATCAGCTCCATCCATCACAGCCACTGAAAATAAATGACGTCCCAAACACCTGGTGGGTGTCAGACTAGAGAGTTTTTACGATGCCATTGTACCTCAAATGCTGCATGGCAGCCAAGTATTGCTGAGCACATTTGATGGTGATTATGTGGGGCTGCCATTTCCACAATGTAAAAGATTTATCGGATGAGCAGATACTCATATACATATATAGAAAAGAGTTGCTTAACAAGAAGGTAGAAGTTTCACACTTATTAATTCCCTCGTCTGCATGCATTCCAGAATCAGAAGAGTTAACGTTTCTCCAGAACAGCCTCCATTCTCCAGTGCTCTGAGCTCCTCTCAAATGCTGCAGCCAGGCCTAGAGTTCATGGGAGCTGTACCTGTGCTTTCTTCTCTTCCTTCCCCCTGCTTAGGGCCCTGAAGCCAGCTGTTACTGAATAACAGAGACTTCTGAA
>JANHGC010005560.1:85798-97455 GCA_027560395.1 Boaedon fuliginosus | reverse complement strand
CACACACACACACACACACACACACACACACACACACACACACACACACACTTCTCTTTTATAGATATAGATATTCTCAATAAATTACTCATCCCTGTCCTTTCTAAATGATTAGAAACCTCTTCCCTCTTTGTGTCAAAAATGATGGTCCCTGAATCATTATTTGCTATCTCTAAACTCTTTCAATTAACATTTCAGTTAACCTTAGGATAAATGCTCTAACATTGACACCGATCAAGAGGATTGATTTTCTCCACAGAGATGAATAAGGAAAAACTAGAATTGCTTCCTGCACTGCAGATTCTCCACTGCCTGTACAGTTGGACTAAATGGACCCCAACATCTCTCTGAAACCACATCTTTCTGAAACTTGCCATAGAAGCTGTCCTGCAGAGGAATACTCCCAGGGGCCTGGGAGTTGTTCTTATGCCATATTTTGGATCTTGCTTTTGCCTCCCTGCAGATGAGAAACCGTTGCCAAAAGGAAATAGGAAAAGGGTGGGATTTTCATTTTAAGTTTCCTGAACTTCAATCACTGTCAAATGTAGGGACATTGGAGATGTGGTGCTTCTCAAAAGGGGAAATATAAAGAATGATTTTGTATTTTATTACTTATACCGGGATATAGAATGTTTAAAAGAATACACGCCCCAAACAATACCAATCTCACAGAACTAAGGTGGGGTTGGAGGATGAAGAATTGAATTTATTTAAATATGAGCATAATTCTCGGGAGTATAAATCTTCAGACAAGGTGGAAAGGTGGAAAAACAAAGCCACTTCCTTTACATATATCATTAAATCAAGGTTCAGGACAAAAGAATGGAAAGGAAATGAAAACTATTAGCCAACTACAGCACCTTTTTAGTTGATTGGAAATTAAGGTACAGGATATGTTTCTCACACATTTGAAGTTGTATAAATGCTTGACAAGTTCAGTGGATTTCCTTGCCTCCATAACCTTCTGCAACCTTCCAGATACAGTACGTGGGATTACAACTCCTATTTATTCCCCAGATAGTACACTTAATGGCTAGGCAGCCTTGAAAAATTAGTCCCAGTGCATCAACGCGGGAGATGTTTATTAGTAGTTACAATTATTACTAAAGGCAGTGTATGCTTGGACACTGTCATCACTCAGTTCTCAGTAGGTTTGATACTACAGCTGGAAGAAAAGAGACCAGCAGAGTAGAAGAATAGAAACAATATTGGAGCCATCATTACCCCACGACTCCCATCTTATTGTTAGCCAAAACATTTTTATAATCTTTATTCCTGACAGGAAGATTAGTGATACCTCCTATCTAAATTTTTGCTACTGGCTTATTTGTATTAAAAAAAAACCGGGGGTTTTCATCCTTAAAAATAAATTCCAAACTGGGAACAAATAATGATAAATTAAAAGCCATCAAAACAATAGCTTCGTAAAAACTAAAAACAATGTGCTTAAAACCATGAACAGCTTTAAAATACCAAGATAAAGCAACAATCTCTTCCCCATGTCTTTCACAGAGATATGTAGAAGTTCTGGGACTGAAGTATCTAAAGTTATCCAACCTCACATTGATGGTTGAATTTTGAGGGTTGCCATTTTACTCCTCATGGCATGGATAAGGCTCTTCTGTAAGATTCGCATCTCATACCTGAGAATGAGTGTGTAAATAGGTATGTACAGGTAGTCCTCGACTTACAACCAGAATTGAGCCCAAAATTTCTGTTGTTAAGCAAGATATTTATTAAGGTCATTTCATGACCTTTCTTGCACCATTGTTAAGTGAATTTCTGCAGTTGTTAAGTAAGAAATGTGGTTGTTAAGTGAATCTGGCTTCCCCATTCTCTTTGCTTGTGAGAAGGTTGCAAAAGGTGATCACGTGACCACAGGACACTGCAACTGGCATAAATATGAACCAATTGCCAAGCATATGAATTTTGATCACATGATCATGGGGATGCTACAAAAATTGTGACTATGAAAAACGGTCATATGTTACTTTTTTCAGTCAGTGCCGCTGTAATTTTGAATGGTCACTATATGGACTGTTGTACGTCAAGCACTACCTGTATATTTGTGCCTTTGAGCCAGTGTTGACTTCTGGCAAGTACTTGGCCTGATCCCTGAAGTTTTTTTTTCCTAAGATTTCAGAAGTGATTTGCCATTGCATGCTTTTTGGCCCGAGAGAGAGAGTGACTGGCCCAAGGTCACTTATATAGCTTTATGCCTAATGTAGGACTAGAACTCATGGTTCCCCAATTTCTAGTCTGAAGCCTTAACTGCTGCACCAAACTGGTTCTCAATAAAGTGAAAAAGGGTCAAGGGAAGGAAACAAGGTAGGATATTGTTACCACGTTCAATCTCAGAAAAACTGTTCTACTTGTCTTTCCTGAAAATCCAAGGCTGTACTCCTCTCTTCTGATCTGATATGAGTTTTAAACTGCTATGATATGCAAATATATTAGGCAATAGGTTCTATTGAACTCAATAAACACATTCCTCAGTTGATTTGAACAGATTAATAATTTAGCCTATCAGGGTTGTAGACTGCTGTCTAGATGAAGCCAAGCCAATCAGGCGCAATCCTGCCATGTGGAAATATTCCCCTCGGATCTAAACAATCTGAGATATGCAAATTAGGTCAGTCCTCAGTTCACTTAAAAAAGTGTGCGAGAGGGTGAGGGCGAGTAATTTTCTACAATGTTCCAAGGACTGAGCAGATATTATTATTCTTGTTTTAAACACTGCAGCAACAGAATCCTGGTTATCCTTGAGTATATTATTTGTTCTTCCAGAATCAGAGGAGTACATGGAAATCTGGGCAAATGGTCCTGAACACCAATTTTGAACAGAGCTAAATCACTGATGAAAGCAAATGAAATATTCTATTTGTGGATAGAATCAGGCTTCCATTTCCTAGAACCACAAAGGGAAATGACTAAAGGTACATTATCCTCCATGTCATTTAAACAGGGTTTTGCATTACCACTAGCTATTATTTTAATGTAAATCCTACACTTGCTATTATGTGCATTTGCTCCTAAAAATTGCTTTCCCCCCCACTTTTCAAAGGACATTAGCAAATTGCAGTATGCACTCACATAGAAAAAGAGAGGAGGAAGAAATATGCACAAAAGAAAATTTCTTAGGTTGCCTAAAGCAACAAGGTAGTTTTCCTAATGCTCTCCAGATACATTGGCCTTCAGCTTCCATGATCCCCAACCATTGTTGAATTATCCCTTGGCATAATGTTACTTTTGCATAATGTCATTACCAGCGTTGAGGTTTTATTTTGGAAGGAAAAATGCAGTTCAAGACATCAATTGAGCATGTAATTTACATGCAACCCCTGAAAACTGCAAATCATTCCTTTCAAACGGCAATTTTTAAAGTGGTAGGCAAGAGAGTAACGGGAGAGTTAATTATATTAAACTACATGTAAATTAAACATAACCAAATTTGTGTGGATACCTGTTTCTGGTAGTGGGTTCTCTTACCAGCGTCTCAAAGGCTAAATTGTGGTCCTTTTGCTAGAAAGAGACATGACCCCCTAGTTTTAAAGAATAAATGTGGAGAGAAGATTACAAGCTAAGAAATTACAATACTATGTACTCACTAACACAAAAATTACAGTTCTCTGCCAATATAGCAAAATAATTTTCCTCTGCTTGTCGAGCAAATTTGCAGCCAGTAAGCTCTCTGTTCTGAAACTGACCTCTAAATACCTTTAAAACTTTGTCTCATTGGGCCTTATGTTCAGATCTTCCAAAGGTCTGAAGAAGGGTGGTTATTTGGAAGAAATCCTTTGGCCAAATAAGTTCCAAGTTTATACAAAAAAGCTATATTAAGCAAGGAGTCGACATACTTCAGCCCTCTCTAGCAAATCTAGAGTAAAGTACTGTGGCATTTTAAAAAAAGGAAATTCCAGCTTAACACTTTGAAGCTTACAACGGCTTGCAAATTCTGTATTTTACATTCATCTGAATATTCCATAAACAGTTCTGAATCCAAGTTATATCTGAGTCTGAATCTGCCACATTTTATTTGACAAAAAAAGAAGAGAAACAGAAGAGGCAAGAGAAGTTTGCAGTTCTTTAAAACAATTCAGGTGACAGAAATGTTATTCAAAGAATGGCCCAAAGCAACTCAAACAGGGGTGGGCAGCTGGGGTTCACAGTATTTGGGAGATCCGCTTGCTAAGGATCTGCCCAGTTTGAGGAACCCCCAAATCCCACTCCTGGGTGACCCCGCCCACCCCTGGCTGGTCCTGCCACCTTCCCTCTCCCCTACCAGGAGTCTCCATGCGGTCCATTTTGGATTCCAGGTAAGTGCAGGAACCATGGGTAGGCTCGTTGAGGGTGAAAAACAGGCCTACAAGAAGTACCGGAAGTCCAGAAATAGACCTATTTCCAGCCTCCGAGCCTGGGGGAGGCTGTTTTCACCTCCCAGAGGCTCAAGGAAAGCCGCCGGAGCCCAGGGAGGGCAACCCCCTCCATGGTACAGGAGGCTGACTAGGCCACGCCCAGCAAGGCCACGTCTACTCAGCAACAGAGCAGAGAACCCCTTGCTAAAATTTTTGAAGCCCACCCCTGAACTCAAACACTATCATTTGGAATGAAGTGAATCCCGTCTTTTTTAAAAAGCAAGCCTTGAACAACTAATTGCTGAATTTAAAAATATTTGGAAATCAAATTGCCAAAAATTTGGCAATCACTTATTTTTTTAAGATCATTTTAATGTTATAATAAGACCAATTACTTAGGAAAAACAGGAGGTCTGCCACAATACTTGCATGTGAATTACAGAGCCAGTGTCACTGGTTAACATCAAAGTGGGAACACCAAGATGCGCATGTCAACCATAGCTACAGTCTGCAGTCAGAAGTACAATGAATCCTTGGAAACAGCTAAAACTCTATTGTGCTCTCAACAGCCCACGCAATAGATTGAAACAAAGGTCAGATTGGCATGGGTCAGTTTTCCAGTGGCCTGCACTCCCTGACCAAGAAATAACTTGTGCTTCCAAGAATTGTAATTAGACCAAAATTGAATATGAAGAATTCAATGGGAAGCAAAAATAAATGGAGAGGTACCCTTGTCTACTTACTGTAGTATACTTCTCACATCCTATCGAACAAAGACAAGCAATTATTCTTATAGGATATGATTGTTTTCAAACCTCTGAAGGTCCAGTGTGCAGAAGACACAACAAATATAACATAACAGAATAAGAGTTGCATCCACATTGGCAAAATTTCTTGCAGCAGTGATGCCCTTTAAGAGTCGCAGGGAGAGACCAGCTGGGCCTAACAAACGGTGACAACTGTGTTAGTTGTTTTATGGATGATATGTGTAACGTCCTAATAGTGCTACTTTTGTATGAACTTTGAGTTGCAATAAAACTTTATTTATTAATAACAGAGTTGGGAGGGACCTTAGAGGTCTTCTGGTCCAACCACCTGCTCAGGCAGGAAACCCTGTAACATTTCAGGCAAATGGTTGTCCAATCTCTTCTTTAAAATGTCCAGTGTTAGGTCACCCACAACTTCTGGAGGCAAGTCATTCCACTGATGAATTGTTCTGTTTCAGAATGAGGGTACAGCTACCAAATTTTAAATAAATAGTATAAAAGACCACATGATATTAAAAGTTGTTCAAGAGTAGAGAAAATTGTTAGAGTCACTTTGGTCTCGTGGCTAAGGCTAGAAACCAGGAGACTTTGAGTTCTAGTCCCACCTTTAGGCATGAAACCCAGCTGGGTGCTTTGGACCAACCTCTCTCTGGTCCACCCCAATTCCCTTCACAGGGTTGTCATTGTGGAGAAATTAGGAGGAAGGAATATAGTACATGTTTGCCACCTTAAGTTATTTATAAAAACAATAAAGGCGGGATACAAAATCTCTAAAAGAAACAACAATAGGCTTTCCTTCATTAAAAATCTTTTTCCCAGAAAAGTTAGCCTCCAGGATTTTAAAGCTATAAAACCACATATAGGGTATCATCAAAACAAGCCTTTTTGAGGTTGGATAAAACTCTTATTGCAAATTACTAGTTAGGGATAGCTTATAAGATTTTTGTTTGAAATGCTACAGCTATTAAAATATTAAAGCAACCCACATGGAATTTGTACTATTAGATACTTTTATGAGTGCCATCTCTGTTGACTTTAAAGAGGCTTTTAAAAATATTTCACAGAAATTCCACTGGTATATTCTTTCAAGATTCTGATGAGGAATGAATTGAGTTAGAGATGAAGGAGATGTTCATTTGGTCAGGGTTTTTTTTTTCTACAAAATAATCCAGTTCTTAATTTCTTAACCTATTTGTGAATCAAAATGCACCTAATAGAATTTGATGGTGCCATTTATAATTCAAAAGAAATGATAAAATTCATATACAAGGATAGAAGAAGAATTAAGTGTATTCTATTTAGGAAAATACTTATGAAAATATGCATTAATAAAAGTGTAGATGCTAATTTTGCCTTGACATTTATTGTAGGGAATTCACAAATTTGACCAAAGGAAACAGCAAGTGCAAATTCAATGCAAATCATTTCTGAGTCATCTTGCAAATCTGACCACCAAAGTAGTAAAAACCAACCAACCAAAGTCCAGATAAATACATTCTTGCATCACTTCAAAAGGGAATTTTCAAGTTCTTGGAAGAAATTTCTTAGAATTTAGAAAGAAGGACTTTTTCAGAAAGCCAGTTCTGAGGTATCATACAGAGGGTTTTTCCCTTCACCTTTCCTTTTCTACTTGTATCATCCCAAAATCTGGAAAAACAGAGAAGGAACACTAGAACAGAAAGAATGGATCCAGAACTACCTGGCTGCATTTCAGTCAGAAACTGTTTGAGATTCATAATCCCTTCATGAATGATTAGTAAAGGGTCTGATATAGATAAACTGTTTGAATCCATCCATGCAAAAAGTGGCCCATGTCACCAGGACTAGTGAGCTAGAGATATATCAGCACTGAATGAGGTTACATTATTGATTAAGAAGGTTACCCATAAAGAGTACATTTGTTGTACATTTAGGCAAGAAAAACAAAATGTACAAGTACAGATTAGGTGAAACTTGGCTCAATAGCAGTAACTGTGAGAGAGATATTGGAGTCCTATAGGCAAGCACTTACATATGAGCCAGCAGTGTACTACAGCTGCCAAAAAAGCCAATGCAATCCTAGGGATAGAATCACAATCACTAATACTAATGAAGTATTAGTACTGCTTTATTAGGCCTTGGTAAGACCACACTTAGAATACTGCATCCAGTTTTGATGACTACGATATAAAAAAGATGTTGAGATTCTGGAAAGAGTGCAGAGAAGATTAGGGGTTTGGAGGCTAAAATATAAGAGGAATGGTTGAGGGAATTGGGCATGTCTAGTCTAGTAAAAAGAAAGACAAGGAGTTACATGATAGCAGTATTCCAATATTTGAGGGGATGCACAAAGAAGAGGAGGTCAAATTATGGAACAGTTTGCCTTCAAAAGTTATGGGTGCTCTATCACTGAAGGCTTTTGAGAAGAGACTGGGCAGCCACATTCCTGAAATAGTATATAAGCTCCTGCTTGAGCAGGGGATTGGACCAGAAGACCTCCAATGTCCTTTCCAACTCTGATGATGTTCTATATTCTAGAATAGGGTATTTTAATATAAAGCTATGTTTAGGTTTTAGAGTCTACGTGGTCCAGTTTGCTTTTCCTGCAGTGACCAACCTGATGTCCATGAAAACTCTTCATGTAAGACATGAATGTAATAAGATCTTTCCAGTCATATGTCCCAGTCAAATGGATAGAGAGGTGTAATATCTCTGACACATTGAAAGTAGAATATAACCACAATCAATTTACCATGTATCGATCGACCCACTCTCTGCTGTGTGCTATTGGTTCATTTGTAACTTACTTATTTTCTAATTGGCATGATGTAGATTTGCCACATTTTGGGAGCTGTTTTCAATGGTTGCACCTATGGTTAAGATGCATATGCACTTAGATTTGACACACCCACTCTAGAGGAATGGTCAGTGAAATTCACAGATTTTGCTGAATGAATACACTGACTTTTCTGATTAGTGGCAGACATTGTCTATATTTATTGGTGACTGGAAGCCTCTTACTAACATTTGCATTAAAAAAAGAACTTGTGATTAATAGTTTTGAGAATTAGACAGGATTGACTATAGGAAAAAAAGAGTAATATGATGTAACTGTAGAGAGAGAGGTTAAAATATATTTGCACTTATAATTGCTATCAAGAATAACAGAAGCCATTTCTTTATACATTTTTTAAATTTTCTTCCATTTTTTCTTTTCTTACATGTTTTGGTTTTTCTTTTATTTCTTTCTTTTTCTTTTTTCTTCCTTACTTCATGCAAGTTTTTATCTACTTGTTTAAAAGTTTTAATAAAAATGATAAACAAGATACATTTAAATATAAATAACCATGTATTCTCATATGGTTATTTAGTATCCTGTTATCCTATTATAATAATATCCTATTATCTTACGTTACATCAGTAGTAAATTCAGTTTGTAAATAGATACAACATTTCCTAAACAGAATAAATTTAAGTCTGTCAAGCAGAGAATAAGACCATTTACTCTCCAAGAAAATAATAAGATTTTTTAAAAAGCATCCTACTTATAATTTTTCTTCCCTTTAATTAATAAAAGTATTCTTTGGAGCATGACAGAAAAAATGTGATCAATGTACTTGATAGGTTATGATTAATAATGGTCTAGGGAGGTTTAAGAGACATGAGACGCCCCATAAACATAGAATTAATGTTGGAGTTAGCATTTTTATAATGTCCATTTTGGCATCTATTCCAGCACATAATGTTAGTAGCTTTATTTGCTGTTTAATTAATGCATTTAAAAAAATAAAGCAAACATCGCCTTGCAAAACCATAACAATTCAGTGCATGAGTTATGTGGGTTTGAGCTGGCACAGCTAACAAAAACATTCTTACTGCCATTTTATTTCCACTAACCATTTGTATTGTAAACTTGAGGAAAATATTCCATGCCAGATTTTAAGTTCATTTTCAGGGCACATGGAATAATAAGGCCAGACAGGCTGTATATTAGATTCCTTGAAGTGCAACATAATTTGATGTAATTAGAGGAACAGAGTTATGTGCTCTTAAACTATGCAATCCCACATAATATTGTACAGTTGTGCACAGTTGTTTCCTTCCTTAATTTGCCCCACCATAATTTCAGAAATAGTTGGATGAAGCTTCTTGAACAAGTGATATCTCTTTTATTCTAAGAGTAAATGTTCGTCATTGGAGTTCAGTTGCCCTCATTTTAATTTGGGAGGGCCACAGAGACCTATTTTGAAAAATATTATTTAATTTTTATGGGAAGAAGGAAGAGGTCTTATTAGGTTTGTAAAATCTGCCTGGTCTTAATTAGCAATAGCAAGCATTCATGGACATCTAATAACAGGACTTGAGAGAGATGAGATTATTGTTTCAGTCACCATACATTTAGCATCATGAAAAGACAGGCAGTCAAGAGTTATACATTTATTATGGTTGAGTTGCATCACTATTTGTGAAATTCAAATCACTGTATTTTTATGATTAGAAGTTACAGTACAATCATAGACTTGGAAGTCTATGAACTTCCTGAATCCAACCCCTTCTCAAGGCAGGGATTTGCATTTAAAGCATCCTACTCAAGGGATACAATCAGGGATGGGTTTCTCCCGGTTCACTGGTTACCCGTTTTGTGGGCGCGCTTCCGATTCAGCTGTCAAAAGCGCGCTGTGCGCGATCGACAGAAAAATATTCGTGGTATTCTGAAAATACTCTGATCCAACAGCTGTGCAGTGGCCATCTGTGGAAATAATGGATGGAAACTGAACAAGGAGAGATTCAACCTGGAAATGAGAAATTTTCTGACAGTGAGAACAATCAGTCAATGGAACAGCTTGCCTTCAGACATTGTGGGAGCTTCATCACTGGAAGCTTTCAAGAAGAGATTGGACTGCCATTTGTCAGAAACGGTGTAGGGTCTCCTGCTTGGGCTGGCGGTTGGACTAGATGACCTACAAGGTCCCTTCCAACTCTGTTAATCTGTAAAAACCTATGAAAACCACCTTACTTCAGCCTGCATAAGGCTGGTTCCAACTCATTCTGATTCATGATTCCTTTAATCCTGGCACAGAAACTTTCTAACCACTTTTATCAAAGAGATCACATGGGCAAGGAAACATGATAAGCATAACAAGTCCAGAGCTGACAATGGCAAATCCTTAATCACGCAAATAATATATTTCTTAAATGCTGAAATTTATAGCAATGCCTCCCGTTCCAACCAACTACTATATAGACTGTAATCATATCATTCAAGAAGTATTTGTAGCAGTTCATTTATGCCGAAAACCAACTTTCTGCTTCAGGAAACCTTCAATGTTTGGGTAAGTAAGCTTATGAGTGTAAAAGAAACAATTGCACTTGTGATTGCTATGTGAAATAGGCAAGCAAGAAGGACACCTCATTAGGAATTCAGCCACAGACTTGTCCTATAATTAATTTTTGTTCCATGGATCATATTTGAACTAAGAGGCAGTTCATAATTACAAACCTAGTCTCTGTGAGCTGATGCAGTCTCTATATTCCATTCCTCTCAACATGAGCAAAAGGAGAAAGATTGTGGCAATGCACACACTCAACTTCAGCAATCCTGAAGCATAATCAAAGATCTCCTTCATACCATCCCTCTCCTCAGTGTTAGCATCAGTAGAGATCAATCAAGAGTTTCCCTTCAGAGACTCCAGGTGCTCAATACTATTTCAAGGGTTGTGGTTCACATTCAGGACTGAACAGCTGAACCGCACCAAATGAGTATTTTCAACAGAGCTTGGGCTACTCCTTATATGTATGGAAGGAGGGAGGACACGATGTTGCAAGTACCTGAAAGCATACAAGAATGGGGAAGTTCTTTGGATAAGAAAGTGCACCAAGGTCTTCAGCTTATTTTCCAAAAAAAAAAAAGCGCCTTTCAACAAGATACTGAAGAAAACAAACCTTCTGTATTTCTTTGGTACTTTTCATTTAATTTCAAATTATGTACAGTTAATCTTAGAAATCAATTTCCCCTCCGCACAAAACAGGAAAAGCAATAGCAGTACCAGCACACGCATATGTGAGTGGACAGACAACTTTTAAAGAAAAAGATCTGATGCTAATGAAGTATAGTTTGAGCAAAACATAAGAGTTGAGTCAAGTCGAAGACGTGCATCTTTTCTTTAATAACATTTTTTATTGTTTTAAAAAAACTATAATACAATTTGATAACAAAAAATAATATACATAAATCAAAAGGTTATATTTACACATTTCAACTACATATAAGTATTCATATTTGTTGATTATTACTTTTGGAAGATGGGTTAAAAGTATGATCTTTTTGATTTGTTGAGATCTTTATTTCCTTATTTATTCCATCTTATTCAGTTTTTTTCCATTTTTAACCACTGGTTTAACCACTGGTTAATTTGAAATTCTTTACTCTCTCATCCTCTTACTTAACCAATCATACCAGGTACATCAGCTTTTATAAAACTCAGAGTCATCTTTTTCCTTCAATATTAATGTCAATTTATCCATTTCTGAACAGTCCAGTATTTTTTCTACTATT
>JANHGC010005560.1:26343-41584 GCA_027560395.1 Boaedon fuliginosus | reverse complement strand
ATAAAGGCAAAGAATGTTGAGATTTGGTCCCTAAATAACATTTTGCTCCAGTGTGATGCTCCAGTTTGCTGCTTATTTTGTCCTTTTTCAACTTTAAATAAGGTGTACTAGCCCAAAAAAATGAATCTGAAATCATGCATTGTAAAGGAATTTTACAATCAGGGAAGTTCAAAAGTGCTCTGAAGTTTGAGGCTGATCTTACCAGACACTTTATATTTCCATCGAAATGTTTTCGGTCTTTCAGATGAGAACTCATACTCAAATAATATTTAAATATATCTGTGTTGAGTTTTAAAATGCTTGGGACAAACTTATGTGTATCATCTGACAAAAATTAAAATAAAAGAATAGTAAAATAATGAATAAATAAGAAAATGAAAACAAAGAAACAAAAAATTCTCAAAGTGCAAACTTAATAGACTACTAGGACTTTTTCTGCCATCAGTTTTTTTTTTCTATGTTTCTGTGTTTTATTTGATGACTAACCTGAGGACAGTCTGAAAATATGAAATACTTTGTTTGTTCTCCTCCCACAAAGAACTATACTATCACTGATACAATGCATATTACAGGTAGTCCTCAATTTAGTTCATTTAGTGACCGTTCAAAGTTATGTCACTGAAAAAGTGACTTATACTTTTATTCACCCTTATAACCATTACAGCATCCCCATGATGATGTGATTGAAATTTAGAAGCTTCACAACTGACTCATATTTATGACCTTTGCCATGTCCTGGGGACATGTGGTCACCTTTTGCAACCTTCTGACAAGCAAAGTCAATGAGGAAGCCAGATTCACTTAACAATTGTGTCACTAACTTAACAATTGCAGTGATTCACTTAACAACTGTGGCAATAGATGTCATAAAACATACAGATGTGCAGAAATGGACAAACTAACTTTAAAATTGAAGGGAAAAGAAGAACATGAATACCACAAGGTATGGGATAAATTTTACAATTGGCTAAAAGGAAAGTAGGGAAAGATAGAAACCATTGTAAAAGAGAGAAGAAGAAAAAAGGAGTATATAGTTGTTGAGAAGGAAGATTGTTTGATAGATGAGTCTAAAGGCACCAAGCAATAAACAAACAAAGTACGCAAATCACAAAGGAAGATAGTTATATATGTTTTTATATTATATATTTTTCTCTCCTTTGTGGTTATATGTTATGCATGTTTGTTTTTTGTATTGTATTGTTTGTA
The DNA here is from genome assembly GCA_027560395.1 of Boaedon fuliginosus. Classification (NCBI taxonomy): domain Eukaryota; kingdom Metazoa; phylum Chordata; class Lepidosauria; order Squamata; family Lamprophiidae; genus Boaedon; species Boaedon fuliginosus. The sequence continues at coordinate 40,378 of JANHGC010005560.1, read as the reverse complement.
TTATAGTTTTTTAACCAATGAAATCTATTTTTTTAAAAAATGTCATAAAATGAGGCAAAACTCACTTAACAAATGTCTCACTTAACAACAGAAATTATGGGCTCAATTGGAGGATTACCTGTTCTAACCATTCCTTATAGTGGCCCATTTTCATATGGCATGATCAACCTAATTAACTGTTAACCCAATCAGATCCTCTCTGCATAATTTTTGAGAATGCACAAGTAACCTTGGGACAGAACGGTCATTTTAGAACACAGAATCCCCATTTGCTTTCTCCAGCAATGGACTTGCATTTGATGAGGCACCGGGAGTGTTTCTGGCAAAACTTCATGGTATCTCTAACTCCTTCCCCCTTTGGCCCAGCAAAGAGAAAAAAATAAAGGCAGTGCTCTGAGCCCTGTTTTTCACAAAACATTCAGGTTCTGCTCAGTGTCGCCTCACACAGTGAGATGTGTGAGGTGAGATGAGTGGCATATATATTCGATAAATAACATTGGAAGGGCAATCATGCAGTCTCTGAAGACACTCAGGGAGGTCTGAGTTTAGTGAGTCCCAAAAATCTGACAGTGAGTTCCATAATAAGTAGTCTGATTTTCTATCCATTCCATAGTCCAGATTCTTTTTCCTGGAAGAAGACTAAGTGAAGCCGGGCAGTTGCGTCATTTTCAACTTGGCTTTGATGTTTTTATTACTTGTCAGGTCAGAAGAGGGTATTTTAACCCAGGTCAAATTTATGAACAGCTGTGGATTAAAGCCATTTATCCTTAACTCTCTAGCTGACTGTAGGCCACACTTACCTCACTTATGATCCATGGAAGATGGGATGTTATTGTATGCAGAAGCAGAAGCATATTAATGTATGGACAGATGTTGTCTTGTCCAGACTGATGTTCTTTAAATTAAAAGTGTATGCTTCTTCAAGCAAATATTTCAGAAGGCAACTAAATTGCAATATTTTCTAGAATTATATCCCAACCTTCTAACCATCACAACCATATAAATGTACAACATGGCAGTAAAATAATGGTATTTAACCAATGTTGGGATTCAGCTGGTTTGCACCAGTTGTTAAATTACCCACCCACCCTGCTATCAAAGTGAATCCTGGGCATTGCATGGCAATGGAGAAATGGGCAGTGGAGCAGCTGGCATGAGGGAAGGAGAAGGCCATTTTCTCTCTTTCTTCTCACCGCTCCTCCTCCTCCCCCTGCCTTGTGCTGCTTCTCCATTGCAGCACAGCACAGTGCCCAGGTTCCACTTTCATAGCCGGGGTGGTGGTGGTATTTAACAACCAGTTGGACCAGGGTCAGGTTGCCCATCATGGGAGTATCGTCCCACATTGTGGTGGAGCTGGAGGATGGGGATGGGCCACACTTCCCAAGACAACAAACCTGATCCTGGGCGAACCGGTTGTTAAATTATTTGAATCCCACCACTGTATTTAACTGCTCAAAGCATAAGTCTTGGGTGCATAAGATATTTATTTATTTGTTTGTTTGTTTGTTTGTTTGCTTGTTTATTTGATTTATACCCCGCCTCTCTTCCCCAGTCAGGGGAAATTAATTTCCTCTCTGGCCCTCCTTATATCTGTACTGCATAAAGAGAAGGTACAAGCAACACAGAAATGTAAGGGTGCAACAAAATTGCATGACTCCTATGTTTTGCTGCCGTTGCAAATATCCAAGATTTATAGGTGAATATTTGAAATGCTTGAACCTTCTGAAATTCTTCATAACCAGAGTTCCAAATCACAGGGAAGACCAACGTATACAGGTGTCAGACATACATATTTTTCCTTCCACAACAAATGTAGTATTGTGCAAAATCAATCAAGAAGGTCTATAGGCCTAACCTCCCACCCCTCCTTCATATGATGGCTACTTCTTGGAAATTTTAACACTAATACAAATTGTATCAATCTACATACTAAGTCACAATTCTACCAGTCCATGTACCATTCACAGTCAATTGTAAAGAGGGTTTTTGACAGGTCCTTTATAACCAAGTGAAAAAATGTTCTCCACTTACCTCGTGTCAAAACCTGCCTAAAAGAAATCATTTGGAGTGAGTCAATAAGAATTGTAGATAAGCCAAGACAGACAGATAGATTTAGATGTACTATTTTTTCTTTTATCTGGAAATGATTGATGTACTTATAAATGTTCCATGCTTTTCATTTAATTATTAAGAGTCCAGCAATAAAAAAATAATGATTGGGGACTTCTATTATGTGATAATATATTTGACTAAAGTTGACTAAGAGTAATTAATCTGACATTCCATCAAAGCAGCCATGAATTATTGTGAAATGTCTGTCTTCTGTGGTTAGAAATCCTGCAAACATGTACAGCTAAATTATAGTTAGCATTTAGGTGACAAATGTTTCCATTTAAAGTGTTATAAATATCTAGATCAGAAAAGAAAAAAAAATAGTCATTGCAAAGGAAACAGAGAAGCAAGGTTCAACTTAAAAACTCAAAAGATCAAGGTTAATCTATCACTTTGGATTTAATGGTAAGTGTAATTAATTAATTAATTAATTAATGTTTAATTAATTGACGAAATTGTTGACTGTTGTCAACATTGAACTAAATACTTTAATGCTCCAAAAAACATATTTCCCATGTTCCTACACCTTATTCATATTCTTTTAATTTAATTAATAAATTAAATTTTAATTAATTAAATTAAAAGAATATAAATAAGGTGTAGGAACATGGAAAATATGTTGTTTTGGAGCATTCAATTGTTTACTTCAATTTTGTCAACAGTTTCTGACAGCAGCAGGACTTCCTTCAGCTGAAATGCAACTTGCCTTCTAAAAAAAATCAGAGGGATGCATAATGTATCCGGCCCGCGGACTGCGAGTTTGACAGCCCAGTTGTAGAGAGAAAAACAGTTTTTATTTTTAAAATAAAAGCAGAAGTTCTTTCTATTTCCCCTGAAACCTCAGAGTTAATTGACTTAAATACTCAAGAATCTGTAGAAGAAACCCAGAAATAGAGACAGAATGATACCTGAGATTTCAAGAAAATAGCTACGTCTGAAAAAATAGATAAAAACAATTTAGGCATAAATATTGTGGAAATTTTTAATTGCATTTATTTATGTTTAAGCCTAATATTCGGTGTGTATTTTTCTTTTTATTTTCTCTCTTTTCTTCTCTCTCTTTCTTTCTCTCTTGATTTCCCTTCCTCTCTCCTCTGTCTGATTTTATTTTTTAAATACAATTTGATTTTACGCATCTCTTGTGAAATGCATATATCTTTCACTCGTGGGCAAAGAAGTGATATTCTTTCAAATTTATTTTTTTCTTTTAATTTGCCATATAATTACACATGTTATAGGAGCTGAATTTCTCACACACAATAAGCTTATTGAGAGGCACTTCCGTGACTGTCACTAGAACATTGGTGACGATAATAACAACTGCCAAAGCTGTACACCAAAAACCAACTAGAGTATGTAGTCCCAAAAATCTTTGGCAAGAAGTTATTTTTAAGTCTCCAAATTTTTAATTTATATGTTCAGGTCTGCCACTATATTGCCAATTTTTAATTGCTTCAGAAAGCATTATAAAAACATAGAGTTCTAAAGTAATGAAAGTTTTTCTTGGACAGTTTATTGAATTCCACATTATTTAAGGATTAATTATTTTGCTATTATTCATGATTTTTTTGATAAGCACTGAATACTTATCCAAATATTTTTATAGAAATGTCTAATACCCAATCTGCTCATAACGGCTTCATCAAAATATTTTATGTTTGAATTTTTAAACAGAATAATGAATGTCATATAGCACACGGGATGTTGTTCATTATTGGCCATCAATACTACTATGTATTCTGTTTTGATGGATAATGTTATTATACTATTGAAACATGTAGCAAGCAAATAACAAGCAGGTAAACAAAAATCTTTCTACCTCACAAAGTTGCATTTGAAACACACAGTTTGAAGGTAACTTACCACCCTCTTGTTATCTACATGAAGCCAGTGTAACATTCTCATGTTTTTTTACAAAACTGTTTTTAGCTTGCTTTTTCAGCAAATAATTTTCATCTTTATAAAAGCTGTCCAAAATATACAAAATTCCAATTAGCATACTTTCAAAGACATTATTAGTATTATTATAAACTTTTATTCATTAAATAGGAAACTCAGTCAACTGAACATTTAAAAATGTATAATAATAATAATAATAATAATTATTATTATTATTATTATTTGTCACCTGACTCCCAATGACTCTGAGCAATTCACAAATTATGTAAAATATTTTTAAAAATACATGACAAGAAGCAACACAAATGATAAAGAATTCAACTTTAAAATAGACAGTTCATCATCACCTACTTGGTATAGTTTAAAAAGTAGCATGCAATTTTGACAATTAATTCTTTCAATAATTCTCACCTCAGCAACTTCATCATCTCTTCCAATTTTGAGAGCAATCCTTTTGGAATATCTTATCAAAATGCTCCTAATGGTAGCAAACGCAAATTATTCTATGGTTTTATGTATATAATTCTACTTCCCACTATAAAGTCACTTAAACAATCTAATCCCTATTTTTCCTATAAAATAACATTTCCAACTATGTCATGCAGATTAAATACATTGTCTCTAACATCAGAGAAGAGTGAATAGCCTAAAGAAAAAGTAGTTCATACTTAGTTCAGATTTGCAGGCATATAGCTTTCACTTAACAATTTACATTGTTCCTTCCCAGTAATTCATAACAATGCTTTGAAGAGAATTGCAATAAATTCTTCTCCTAAACCAAACCATATTTTATGGCTTCCTTAGGATAGAACCAGATCATAAACCATCTAAATTGACCAAAAGTACTTTCAAATTCTGGGCTATCAGATGTTTCTGAAGTGTATTGAATGGAACATTCCCCCCAACCCCAGAAGTCTGCATTTGACAATATTCAGGTGAAATAAGTGTCTCTTTTACTACTTTAATGAAAATAAAGTGTATATGAGAACATTTTTATCAATCTACAAGATGAAAATAAATACCACATTTTAGGGAGAGTCTTGTAACTCAGTATTTATATACTCTTCAGATATATTTTTTTAGCAATCCAAAGATAATAAAAAAATGAGCTACTGAAAACAGCTTGTGGCTGTGCTGAGGAAATCTAAGGATTTGTAGTTCAGTACATTGGAAGACACTATGATGGTAAAGGATTCATTATCAGAAATAAGTCTTGATTCACACAAGAGACTGATTTGATTAATGGTACAAACTCAACCAATTGTGATTTATTTAGTGAATTATTATTAAACAAGCCCTAGTTAACGTCTGAATCCACCTGTGAGGTTCAGCCTGCTACCATAGCCACTGCTACAACTAATAAACCTCAGAGAAGGTTTATTGGAAGGAAATACAAGGTGGTTCCATGCAGAGTTCAGATAACTAGTTGGCCATGAAGTTTAGCCATCCATAAAAGTGCCCAGAGAAGCAGTATAAATATGTTTTCGCTAAAATGGCCCTGCTAATGATAAGCTGATGAATAATTTGTTCTCAGTTCATCAGATCTAGTTCCCATTTGTTCTGATGAAAAAGGCGGGTGGGGTGGAAATAGTTTTCTTCCATGCAGTCTTTAAGCACCAAGGAGACAGGACATTATTAAGACTTGCTGCACCCCAGAGAATCAGGGAAGGGGCTCTTGAGTTATTTACACAAATCTCTTTTCACCAAAAAGCTTATTAAAAGTTTGAGAAACTGATGACAGGCCCATTAAAAAGGAACTCCGCTTTGACTTCGTTGAGAGCATGTTCAGTCCAGCCCAGCTTTTTCAATGGCATGTGTAAACCTCAGGTTAAACCATCTGTTTTCCTGTTTAACTAAGCAAATGACGTCATATGTCACAAGAGGCCACGATCCTAACCCGGTCGGGGTAAAGGGCTATCTCCTTCTTGATTGGAATTACCCTGTTCAAAAGGCAGGAAAATGGTTTCCTGTGGGTTTGCCCTTGACTCCATAAAGCTGATTGCTAAGAAAACTTGGCAGGCAGATTCTGTGATTATAACTGACAAATGAATCCATCAATTGCACTGGGACAAGAGGTCAGGCAGGGACAGCATGAAGGAATAAAATCCAGTCCTTCATTTAAGGGGATTAACATGTCAAATAGAAATTGGAATGATGTAACTTCCCTCCCCGCCAGGTTTCAGCATGCAACAACCACCAGGGAGCCCTTGTGCAAAAACCAGGCTTCCCCCGCACACAAGCACATTGAACCAAGGATCCAGCAATGAGTGATGGACTCTGTTGCACCTTCATCATCTCCATTTCCAAACCATCCTCATCTTCAATCCTCTTTGCACCCCTTTGGCATCACCATCTATGAATTGCAAATTCTTTAGCATGGCTCTGAAGTTCTCAGCCCATTCAGCCAATCTTTGCTCAAACCAAGCTACTCAATTGCTCAGCTCTGAAAACACCAGACAATTAATTCTACCCTGAGCCCCCAGTGCTCTATAAAACCAAGAGCATTCCCTCTGAAAGCTTCTGCTCACTACACTATGGGTAGTCCTCGGCTTATAACAGTTCATTTAGTGACCCGTTCAAAGTTACAACAGCACTGAAAAAGGGTGGTACATGATCAAAATTCAGAGACTTCTCAAATGACTCATATTTATGATGGCTGCAGTGTCCCAGGATCAGGTGATTACCTTTTGCCATCTTCTGCCAAGCAAAGTCCATGGGAAGCCAGGTTCAATTAACAACCGTGATACTAACTTAACAACTGCAGTGATCCAGTTAACAACTTGGGCAAGAAGGGTTGTAAAATGGGTCAAAATTCATTTAACAGCTGTCTCACTTAACAACAGAAAATTTTGGCTCAGTTGTGGTCATAAGTTGAGGACTACCTGTACGCTCTTCTAATAAAGCATTTTATCCCAGTCAATCTTCCTTGGTTAAGCAAACAAGCAAAGTTGCCTTCTTCCGCTTTCCCCTAAGGTAGGCTGAGCGAAATAGACTGGCTAATTGATAAGCAGTTTATTCAATGAGAAACAAACTCTCACAGAGAAAGCAGTAGCTGGAATGCAGGAATTCATCTGTTGTTGAACTGCAGAAGGAAAAATACAGCTGGATTTGAGAAAATGGTTACATCAGTGATAGCTTACCATTGCTGGGTTGTGTTACCGTGCTTGATCCTGATAGTTAGTGTATGCAAGGTCAAAGTAACTGTTCTGAAGTATGCACTAGGGCAGGACTGTCATGTGCTGGCCATGCCCATGCCTGGTTTAGCGAAGGGGGAAAAAGTCCTGATATGTCTCATGATGCCGCTGGGATGACATGAGCTTGACACCCTTGCACTACTAGGGCAACTATAAAGTAACAGAGCAAATGGCTAATGTTATACATAAATACTTCTATGTATGGTGAACTTTCTAACTAATCTGGAAGTTCTCATTTTATAGTTTATGATACACGTACATAATAAAGTATCCATAAGGCCATGGCTACATAGAGTGGGAATGTTGAAATAGAAATTTCCACATACCTTCAAGTTTCATCTTGCGAAAATGGTTTTCTAAGATATAGAATGATATTATAGTATAATATGTAACAGAATAACAGAGTTATTCTCTGGGACCTTGGAGGTCTTCTAGTCCAACCTCCGGCTCAAGCAGAAAGCCCTATAACTGTGGTGGCGAACCTATGGCACATGTGCTGGAAGTGGCACGCAGAGCCATTCGTCCCGGCACGCAAGTTGTCGCCCCACGCACACGCCTCTGCAATTCGCAGCTTCAAAAAAAGCCCTTCCACCCACCCCGGCTCTATTGCTTGCTTTTCTTCCATCTTCCAAAGCACAGCTAGTTGGTGGGGAAGCCCCGATCGGCTGTTTTTCGGAAGAGGGAAGATTGCGCACGGACGAGGAAGCATGTGCACATGCGCAGGGTGTGTGCGTGCATGTGCATGGGGATTGTGTGTGCGCATGTGGGGATCATGCATGCATGCATAGGGAGGAAGGGCATACTTGTGTGCACATGAGCATACACGCACACGCCTTTGGCACGCAGACCTGAAAAGGTTCACCACTACTGCCCTATAAGGTTTCAGACAAATGGTTGTCCAATCTCTTCTTAGAAACCTCTGATCCTCCAATACTGGATGACTTTCAAAAGAGATTGGACAACCACTTTTCTGAAATGTTATAGGGTCTCCCTGCCTGTTTAAAATAAGATTAGACAACGCACAGCAGTAAAGTCAGACATGGAATGGGATTAGACTGGAGTTGAATTCAAACTGTAGGTGTAAACTAAGAATCAATAGATCAACTCATTCAAAATGGAGATTGAGTCTCATGGGATAACAATCATTAACGACATTGGGTAAGGGCTGGATTACACCAAAATTAAATTATTTGATTCTTTACTGATCCTAGAAGTCTGTATGTGATTGATTCTTTCCTGACTTCTGGAAAGTTTTCTCTTTAGGTTATGTGGAGTAGGATCTGCCAAGTTAACTATAAGAAGGAAGGAGAATTATGTTTCTCCAGAAATTTAGTCAATCACCCCCTCTGAGTGTCTTTAATTATTTGGATAGATGTCACATAGATTGTGTTTTAACATCTGAAATTTCATATTTTTTATTAGTTTATCAAAATATAAAATACAGAAATACAAAGAAAAATGAAAATAATGGGAAAATAGGAGAGAAAAAGGGAAAGGGGAAAAAGTGTTGGGTAAAGCGGAGAAGAAAAAGCGAGCCGCGCAGATATTTCTCTCCCTGGGTGTGATGAGAAATTGTCTCTTGTGAACTCTTCATAGGCATCAGGAAGGGCATCCACCCAGTAAATGCTCAATATCCATTCAATCATCCTGCCTCCACCCCAATGCAAGCGATTACAAGTTCTTTAAAAGTGGGGGAGGTGGAGAAGAAAAAGAAAAACATTGACTTCCAACTCCTTTTGGCACAGTAGAATGAGGTAATAAAATACAACCTCAACTTTTTACTTTTACATAAGAATATATATTAGCCATTTCTATAACAACAAACCTATCTAATCAGCAAAACCCAAAATCAAAGTTTCATTTTTCCCACCTCAAGCACAAAAGCCAAAAGCGGTTCCCAAGTAGAAACAAAATTAATTGTATTCTTTTCTTTAATCAAAGCAGTCAATTTAGCCATCTCTGCTAACTACATCAACATTTCAACCATTCGTCCATTCTGGGAATCAAAGCCTCTTTCCATTGAAATGTTCTTGCCAGAGGTGCCCATTTTATGGAGTTGTGTGTGCAGACATAGCCATTCATTAAAAAGAGATGAGTGGAAAACATCATTTAATTGTCCCCTTGGTAGTTTCCAATTTAGAGTAATGCCTTTCGGCCTGAAAGGTGCTCCCGCTGTGTTTATGAGATTAATCAATACTGTATTACATGATTTGTTATACAAAGGTATATTGGTATATCTAAATGATATTCTAATCTACACCAATACAGTGGAAGAATATGTGGCGTTGGTTTTAAGAATTTTAAAGGTAACTACCAGCACTTCGAATTTCACCTGGAAATACACTGCATCTCAGATACTTTCCCTCAAACTGTACTGTTCTGGCCAAATTGGGTTGTCTGGACACTCAACTGAAGGCATCAACATCAATGGAAGAAGGAACATATTAAGAAGGTACTAAAAGGAAGCCTTAAAAACACAAAAATAACTGCTTTAATTCCTGATTTTGTATGGTTTTTATTGTCTCGTTTACAAATAGTTTTGTAACTTAATTAACTATTTACAAATAGTTTTGTAACTTAATTATTTCTCATGAATGATTTTGAACTGATTCGGGAAGAAGGACAATGGAAGAAGGAACATATTAAGAAGGTGCCACAGCAGGTAAAAAGTGGAGGTAATCCTTATGAGATACCTGGTTAGCTCTGGGGAGAGAGGTGGGGAGAAGGAGGGAGGAAAGGCAGGGCAAGGCAAGACAGGGCAGGGCAGGGCAGGAGAGGAGAGAAGAGGAGAGGAGAGGGAAGAGAGAGAAAAGAGGAGTAATGCTGTAATGATTATAGGGTGAGAATATTTACCTCCAATGCCATGCCCAAGGCAGGGTGTATGCAATGGCAGGGAAAACCATGCACCTATTGAGTATACCAATCAGTGCATTGGAAAACCAGAAAGAGCAGAACTGGCCAGAATAAAAGAGGAGCCAATCAAAACAGGCTGGAATTGTTCCTTCCTGTTTAGAACCTCCCTTCTAGACTAGGTCAATATTTCCCTAACCCGCATCTCACCCGGCTATAGGCTGCAATGCACATAAAAACCTGGCAGGGATTCGAATCCCACTGTTGTGCTTGTCTTCTTGATTTTTTGGCCACACCCTACAGACATCTCTGGCAATGAAATATCTTTTTGGTAAGCTTTTGTGCCAGCAGAAAAGCCATTTGAGTAGATTGCATCCTTCTGTACTGAACTGCAGACTCTTTGAATTAACTTCATTGACTCAAAGCCCATAATTTGAGAGATGTCGTTTTAGCCTTTTACAAAAAATCAACTGTTTTAATTCCTGGTTTTGTATGGATTTTATTATCTCATATATTCATAGATATTTTGGTGGATTGTTTTATTCTTCCTTGTGCACAATTCTGAACTGATTCAGGAACAAGAACAATATAAAACCTAGGAGTAGTGGTGGTAATAGTAATAATATAAGAATTAGCTTGTTTCAAAAGTTGAGTTTGCTGGAAAAGCAAAAGAGGAGGAAAGGGTGGCTTTTTCCTTTACACTATGAAAACCTTTTTTTTAACCAATTTTGAGGACAGCACAGACTTGCAAAAATCTGTGCCAACCAAAGCTAACCACAATTGCAAGCTTTGAAAGTTTCCTAGAAAACAAAGTGGAGCCAACCATTTGCAATTCCTCCCTGTTGTATCATAACTTAATTCAATATTTATTTAACAAAGTATATATTCCTCCCTTGTACAAAAAAAATTGAATGTTCAAGGTGCTCCCAGCGTATAAAGTAATCCATCAAATAGCAAACAAGCAATGAAGATGAATAGCATGCCGCACATTAAAAGAAAACCACAAATAGGAGGGTGAATTAAAAAAAACAGCGAGGCTAATTAAAAGCCCATCTGACAGACGGGATGTATGCTCAACCAGACAACATAAAGTAACTTATGTGGGACGTTCAAAACTGTGGTGCAGAAAAGCCTCTCATTTATCTCAACCAGTCTGGCATCAGCTCTTGCAGAGATATAGAGAAGAGCCTCCCTATTAACTCTGAAAGTGAAGGCAGGGAGAAGAGGAGGAGGCAGGCCCTGCCATTATGATCTCCCTACTATATGGGGTTTCTCTCTCTCCACTCGCCAGCCCGCATAACTTCAGGCATTCCCTTCCCTGGTGCTTGAGCTAAGACAGTACTTTGCCCTGCCGGGAGGAACTTCAAACCATGTTCCTCCACACAACCTCTTCTTCTGGAACACCCTCCTCAGGCTCCACGCCGCCCACAGCACCAGCCACCTTGCCCTCCTCTCCCTCCTCCTCTATCCTTCTGCACTCCCTCAACCACTCCATGAAAGCCTCCATACAAATATCTTTCTCGGGGGTCTCTTCCACCGTCACCTCCGTCGCCTGGTTCTGCCCCATATCGCCTTCCTTCTGCATTCCACCACAAATGCTCAATCACAACTCCACGTGTTCACTCGGTCGATCTGAGCTGCGCTGACGCTGTGGGAGCTCTGGGAATCTTGTAACAGACGTCCCTAAGTCCACATACAACGCCAAAACGTTGGGGACACCAACTTACTATCAGGTGGTCATGGGTACGTGTAGTAGTACGGCACGGAGAACCACAAACCAGGTTAGTTTCAATCAAACACCAACTTTACTAACATACAAACCTAACCAATCCAACACAAAACCAAATGAAACAAAGTTGGTGTCAGGCACTGGATGCTTCCTGGTGGTATTTATCTTCATCCTGACCAACACCCATCTCTTGCCTTAAAGGCACAGACTATATCCTGTCTGTGTTTATCCAGGGACTGACAAGTCACATATATGAGGTAGGTGATAATATACATCAAATCAAATCAATTTAATTAAAATCAATTGATCAATCAATCAATCAATCAATCACTCAATCAATCACTCAATCAACACACTGGACAGATTCTCTATTAGCAAATTTGAGAGAACTTTTCAAACTTTTTAGACTTTTTTTTTAATCAACTGCTTTCATTCCTGATTTCATGCCATTTTAATTGTCTCAATAATTAATGTATTTTTGATGAGTGTTATTATTCTTTGTTATGATAGTTCTGAGCTGCCGACTGGCTGGCCTGGCATTAGTGAGTCCCTCGGGCAGCTATTGGGAAAGCTTTCCTTTTCATCATGCACTCTTATTTTCTTATATTCATCACAAACACAGAGTTCTCTTGTAGAGTCTCCAGAACGTCACACTCATCAAATACCCAAGCAATTGCTGCCTCCCCTGCCCCCCCCCACCTTTACCCTTGATGTGTCGCACAAGGGAATTTCGACCCAAATATCTCCTTACTGCTCCTACTGTTCATCTCTTCATGAAAAACTCAATGAGCCTAAATACAATTCAAGGCAGAGCATCTTTAACAGAGCTTCTCAGTTGATTTTCTAAGTAGACAATGTGACACAAAGTCCTGGAATTGATGGCAACTCAGCACAGATCACACGCACCTTGCTTTCAGGTTGCAAGAAGTGCTGGTGTCTTGTAAACAAAATTGCCTTCTCTCTATCTCAGGAAACAGCAAGAAGGATAAAGAACTTGTGGGACAGGAGAATGCACTGGTAGGATGGAACATGTCCAGGGTGGAGAGAAGGTCTGCATTCTTGCCATGCCTTTGATCTCTGTGGTCTTCATACCAATGGCTATATGTTGGCTTCATGCCAGAGACCCCGGAATATATGTAATATTCTCTTTTGTTGAATGCTAATATGATGAATAAAATACAGATTCATTTAAAACATTTCTGAATTCCTAGTACTTTTTAATCACTATGTTTTATTTTATTGAACACATACTGAAAGTACAGCTAACTTCAATTTTTTTAACACTTGGTTTTCCCCAAGCATTTTAAGAATTAAATTAAATCCAAGATTAATTAAATTTTAAATTTGTTTGGTGATTCTATCGTTGTTGTCCATTTCAATATACTAGCCATATTAAGCTCCCAGGTCCGTTTTAGTGGTGGGCTAGCCTAGCACAGAAAAATTAAGACTTGAGGTCAAAATGTCCTGAGAAAAGCAAACAAAGTTGCAACCTATTTAGCCATCAAAGGGTGAAGGCAAGATAGGCACCAAACATCAGTCTGATTTCAGACAGTAGTATTAATTTGCTCCAACCATTGGTAAGAATTAAATTAGGGTTTAATTTGGGTGTAATGTTTTAAGAAAGTTAGTTCAAGGGTAAGATTAAAAAGCAAAAAACTTCAGTTTTTAAAAAGGTTTTTTAAAAAGAGTACCTGTTTTAGAAAAGAATAAAATAAGTGATGGCTGTTCCCTTAAAAATTCATAAGACGTTTCCAGCCCCAATGGATATAAATATTATTCTTTCCTTTAATCAAAGATGTCAATTTGTCCATCTCAGAAAATTCTGTCAATTTCAATACCCATTCCTGATTGGTGGGTAATGCTGAGCTTTCCATTTTTGTGCATATAATGCTCTCACCACACTAATCATATATAGATATAATCTTGATGTTTGTGAAAGAACACAAGTAAATAAATCTTGCTCATGAGCAATATAAAATTTTATTAACCATGTTAACATTGAATATAACATAACATAAGACACAATTGGCTAAAGTCATCTATGGTGCATAAACGATTATTATTATTATTATTATTATTATTATTATTATTATTATTTATTCGATTTGTATCCTGCCTCTCTTCACCCAAAAGGGGAACTCGATTCGACCGAGGCCTTGGCAGCGGCCTGGAACAGGGCCGCTGCCGGGGCCTTGGATCGGATTGCGCCTTTGCGGCCTCTCTCCTCTCGCGGACCCCGGAGATCTCCTTG
>JANHGC010005560.1:10487-24286 GCA_027560395.1 Boaedon fuliginosus | reverse complement strand
GTGGGAAGTCGGTGATCAGGTCCAAGCTTGATGGCAAAGCCAGGTCTTGACGGCCTTGCGGAAGACGGGCAGACTTGTACTCTGTAGAATGCGTCTATTTGATGCTTTCATAGCAAGGAATTATTCCTTCTGGCATATAGGAGAGAGAATTGCACCCCACCAGATTTGAGTTTTAAATCCATTTAATGCAGCTGTAAGGAAACAGTTCGTGTCCAGTTTTTAAATAAATAATTATATTTAGTATTAATTGTATTATTAAATTCGTATTAAATTACTTGTTTTAATTTTTACTTCTCTTGAATACTCTATTAAATAGAAAGGTAGAGGTATAAATAAGATAAATAAATGACTTATAATTTTGCCAATGACATAAAATTGATATGGGATAACTGATCATTGATGTCTTAGAAAATGGAGAAAAACCCCCAATGAGAATGATCTTGACAGGTCGGTGGAAAGAAACTAAAAAATGAAACAAAAAAGACAAATTCAAAACTCTTTACATATGAAAATTATGCTCAGATATTCAAAGGAAGATGCTAGATTCAGCAAAAATATGTATGAAAAGGTTTGAGTTGCGTGAGGCATGTCAATCAAATTTTTGTTCATTAACTTTAATAACTAATTTTAGAAAATACTTTTTGAATTTTTCTATTTTAATTATCATACTGATTTTTGTGCTGTGTTTTCTTTTGAAGTTTAAACTGCTGTTAGACCTTCAGGGATGTTTAATCATCTTATAATCAGCTGTAACTGACCACAAACTGAAAAGAAGTCAATGGTGGGATGTAGCTTTTTAAAAAGGCAAACATAAATTTAAGATGTGTCGAAAGAAACAAAATTCTTTGTTGAAATCATTGGATATGTCTAGCTTAATCAAAAGAGGACTAAGAATGACATGATAGCAGCCATCTAAGGGGCTGCCACAAAGAAGAAGGGGTCAAGCTATTCTCCAATGTATCTGAAGACAAGACAAGAAGCAATGGATGGAAACTAATCAAGAAGCAATGTAGAACTAAGGAGAGGTTTCCTGACAGTTAGAACAACTAATGAATGGAATGATTAATTTTTGCCTCAGAAGTTTTGATTGCTCCAACACCAGAGGTTTTTAAGAAGAGATTGGACAACCATTTATCTGAAAGGTATAGGGTCTCCTGCTTGAGCAGAAGGTTGAACTAGAAGATCTCCAATGTCCCTTCCAACTGTATTATTCTACTTCCATACTATTCCGTGTTGGTTAGACAACATCTGGCATACTGTCTCCAGTTCTAAGCACCACTATTTAACAAAGGATTTAGATAAAGGGTTTAGGAAAGATGGAGAAAATGATCAAAAACTGGAAAGTTAAGTCCAATATGGAGAGATGAAAGAATTCTTTAACTTTGTGAAAAGGAAACTGACAATGGGTTGTGATAACATTTTTCAAATACTGAAGAAATGAGACAGCAAATCTGCTCTGATCATCCCAGAGTGCAAGATATAAAATAGTGATGTCAAGTTGTAGAAAACTATATTGTGGCAAAATATTAGAACCCTAGTTACTTTAAGTTGATTGTTTTGCAATCTAATCTTGAGGAAGTCTAAGAACAGCTTTTTCAAAATTACTGATTTTTTAAATTATTATATTTATATCTTGCCTTTCATTCAGGAGATCAAGTCAGCAGAGGGTTCCACAGTGGGAGAAGGAGTAAAAATGGTGACTGGGGACATGCAATTGTAGCCCTGTCCCTTTTTTCTATGCACAGCTGCCATTTTGATTTTTTTTTAAATCCCCTCCTCACAAGTGTTCTTGCAAGGGAATGCACAAATCTCTCCCACCTCCAATTGATCTCCACACTACCCCCATAAAATATGTTGAGTCTCCCATTTTAGCCATGTTAATTAACGAACAGGGACCACAACTAACTAGAGTGGTGTTTCTCAACCGTGACAACTTGAAGATGGCTGGACACAGGCTGGCTGGGGAATTTTAGGAACTGAAATACATCCATCTTCAAGTTGCCATAGTTGAGAAACACTGGGCTAGAGGTATGACACTACTTGCTCCAGATTCTTGTTATTTTATATGATTAATCCATTAATCATATAATATAAGAGAAAATAATTTTCTCTTGCCACTTATGAGGAATCACTCACCACAAGGGACTGAGGGATGCTAAAATTTGCAACATGAGCCCAAACTATCCACTGTTAACCTCTGGGTTGGCAATTGGATGAGGGGAAAGATTTGGCCTCAAGGCCATCCTTTTTCTTTGTGAAATCTCCCCAAACTCAAAGGCAAACTAAAATTAATAATGAGAACATCATTTACCATGTAAGAAAAAAAAATGAGATGACCTGTTTCAAAAAGACAGATCTCTTTGTGCTACAATCCCAGGAAAACCCCATCTTTCAAACCATACAGGCCCTCCTTTGGAAGGACTTCTCTTTGATCCTGTTCCAGATGTACAAGATGATCCCCCCCCCAATCTGTCACTTGTGTCTTGAAAATACCGAGTGCAATAAATAAGTGCCAAGCGAGCTGCCAGCCAAACAACAAAAGGAGGAACAGTAAGACGATTAAAAGAGAGTGGATGTCAGTCCAACTATAATAAAGCTAGTATCAGTTCAGTCTGCAGTGATTTAAAACAGCTGCCGGCCAGCCATAGCCTGTGGTGGAGCAGGGCCAAATTCTTGGACACTGAGTTATTCTTAGAAATATGCACACAAGCATTGGCAAGCTTTGTTGAAAGCTGCCTGTTGCCAGGACCCTATCAAATTCATGTGCCAATGGATCTTAGAGCTATTGTTCATATTTATGAAAAAATAACATGGCTTTGCTTCAAATTGCCCAAAGGTCAAAGGGATGGAATAGCCAACATGCTTCAAATTTGGTTTTATACCATCACATAATAAAGTTGATTGTGCTGTTGCTTAACAAGAAAAAAGGTACCCAATCATCCATACATCCATCACCAATTTTACGGTTAAAGTAAGCAGAGTAGAATATTTTCTCCAACCGGCTGATGGAAAGTGAACTGGGATATTTTGTGTTTGAAGTACCTGGATATGTGTGCAACTCCTCAGTGTGATGAATCTCTTCTTAAGGAAGAACCTTCAAACCCTGGAAACTAACAGGGCCCACCCATATAGACTTTTCAATTTTCTTGGACAGAAAGGAGTATAAAAGACTTTCTATGTGACCATTTTGTTAAGATTTTTTTCTGAATTCTGGTGTGTCATGAATGTCTCATGTGTTCTAATGTGGTTTTGATCCTGGGTTCTATCTTCTGTTGCAGGCTCAGCTTCCCTTGCAGGCTCAGCTACAGGTACAGCTACACAGTCTACTGATAATTGTACTGAATCTATCCAAAGGATTATCTAGTAAAAAATGCTCCCCACAATAGCCAGGTAGGATCAGGTAGCACTGGCCAGCTCATGATACACCGCAGTTGGACTTCAAAGTATGTATGATACGTCTGTGTTTGCCCCCTGTTAAACTGTCCAAGTTGGTAGGTACTATTTTTTTCTCCAACTTAATATGATAAAAGCATTAAGGCATTTTTCATCATATCTGTCCTGTATTCCTAATATAATACAACAGATAGGAATATACAGTAAACCTTCAAACAGAGCAGTAACACACATGACCTAAAGATGCAGTGTCCTGTTGCAATGTCTTATGCAAGGCCTAATGGGGAAATCAGATTTAGGGCCATTTTTGAGGTATGGTGACCGCAGGTCCTGCAAATCCTAGCTGCTGGCTGCCTATAGTTTAATCCTGACACTCTCTCTCTTGACAGGCATGACTTAAATAACTTCAGAAATGTTTTGCTTGTTTCCTAAGAAAGAGTAGCTGGACAGGATAACAATTTCTTGGTGTGTTAGTGGTCTCCCCTTCACCAGATGTGTTAGACACTGTGTCAGTCAGGGATGTTTTCTTTGCAATCCTGCACTGAGATGCATGTTGGCCTCAATGGCTACTTCCAATGCTAGGTTGCTTTTAATTAATAGTGCTACTCCTGTCACTTGGTCATCATGATAGGAAAATGAGTCATCATGATAGGAAAATGAATCAGTCTAAAACTAAGATGGCAACCTACACAGGAGTGGTTCAGTTAAGCAATCCTTTAGTTGGCCTATTCCAAAGTTTCATACCATTTACAGGATTTTTTTTCAAAGAATTGTTGTTGCATCTTTCTTGGGCAGAAATATGTTGTTCTATCACTTCAAAAATTGAAATTGAAACATAAGTGGAATGTTTGAAACAAAAATGCCCAACTGAAAGATAACATTTCTATTCTCCTGATTATTGGGATAGGTTCTTTTGCCCAGTTTCTTGTTTTTCAAGCTTTCCATTTTTCCTAATAACTTTCCACAATAAATGTGTTGCTGCTATGTTTTGTGTGTATTCTTGACCAAGCTATACATATATGTTTATGTAACTCATATTGTTTATTTCTCTATTAGTGGCACACATTTATTATTTTTGTAGTGTAAAATAAAATACTTGAACATGTGTTACTCCTACTACTTTGAGAAAAGGTTAGTTTCTGTAGAATGATGTGTTCACTAGAAATTTCCCTTTAAAAAGTGAATTTGTTTCATATTTTTATGACTCTTAATATTTTAGCCCAAGGTTACAAATAAGACAATTTAAATTTAAAGCTGAAATATAAATTTTGTTAAGCTAGGTGGCAAAACCTCAGGTCTGAGAATTGGAAATAAACAATTAAGTGGTGTTCTTTTGACTGAACTTTAAACACAAAAAGCTTTTTCTTGGACTAAAATGCTTTGTTTGTTTGTTTGTTTCAAAGGAATTCCTGGAATGTAGAAAGAATCTATATTAAATTATATTGAAACAGGATCCTACTTTTATTATGCATGGGTAGTTTTTGTTGATAGCAAAAACAAAAAAGCATGCTGACAGAAGATTAATTTCTTAACAAGAGGCAAGTGGCAACAAACTAAGCTGCTAGAACAATTCTATATATTATTCTATAAATTGTTTTAATCAGGAATTATTTATTTTTTAATCATCTCTAAAGCCTTATGCTGTTGGGGCATCTCAAATATGGAACAATGCCAGTGGGAAGCTAAAAATGTTTTTGATTATTATCTTGGAAGTCTAAAATTCCTTAGGTGAAATTTAGTATGAAATGCATCCATGCAGTCATAGAGGTGAGTGTGTATGTCAACATCTGTGCTTTATTAAATCTGAAATATTTTTACTAGGCAGTGAACTGGAGAGACCATATTCTCTGATAAAACCAGAAAGTCTTGGAATGGTCTTTGAAGACATTCCTTGCTGCGTTGTTCATCAAGAAAATGCAAGTGTTTTATGCTTATTCTCTACCCATCCCCAAACTCTAAGAGAAAGGAAAGTTAAAAGAGCATCAATTGCTTAATTTTGTATATCATATTTCAAACGCATTACAGTATCTCAGTTTGGAAGAACCATTGATAGTAACTAAAATCCCCACCAAAGAATAACATAAACTTCTAATACTAAGTATTATGTATTGTAAACATTACTGAGTGGTAAAATATCCAACCCAACAGTGGCATAGGCCACTGTTAGCAAAGCAGTGGCAAGCAATTGAAATATCAACAAACAGAAATAGCTACCAGTAAATGTGCCACAGCCTGATGATTTATCGAGAAAGACTTCTATAACGAGGAACTCCCATTTAAGGCTGCTATCCCAGTAGAAGGGAATAAATCCAGCTTTACTGAGAGGAATGTGCTTTCAGAGTAAAATATTTCAATTTTACAGAACATTTTAGACACCTATGCGCTCATGGGAAGCCAAAGCATCTTGCTAGTATTTATTGTTATTACCTTCATATAATTCATATTCTTCCCAATACGGTTATTAATATCTCCAAAGTGGGGATGAGGATGGCTAGTATCATTTTATTTGAATAAAATGATGCAAAGCAGAGAGGCTACTGGCAAGGCTGAACTATAAGCAGCTGTCAGATATAGCTGTCTTCAGCTATAAAGCAAAGCTGAAGAACAAAGCCAGGAAGTTGGAAGTCAAAAGCCAAGAAAACAGACACTAGGGATGCACAGTGCTTCAGATTTGAAGGCCAATATGTCCTTCAGATCATGTCAAGTTGCTTATTCCTTAAACCAAGTGTGCCTTTTCCTGGGATTGTAGGCCATTGTCACATTAAACATTACAATTTGCTAGTCATTTTGGATAGAAGTCTAGAGGCCACACCCAAGATTATACATTGCTGTTAGGTTGGGCTACCAGTTATCTGTGCTTTTCGTTAATACTCCTATGCAGAATATCTTCTTGTCTTAATAAGTAAAGAATAAAACGGAATGGTATAAATTTAGGAAAAGCACAGAAAATGTTCTTTGCTGCCTGTTACAACCTTGCCATTGTCTACAGATACAAACTTAGTTATTTATTGCAGCCATAAATCTTTAATGAAAGTAGAAAAAAAGCATGTTGCAGACTGCATCGAAAACAAGCTCAAGTGTTTTGCAAAAGAGTCCGAAGAAATAAATCTCAGATTCAGGAAAAGTTAAGAATAGTCCCTTTCCAGTCCAAGCTGCATCTTTTTTATATAATCCAAGCTACCACCTTAGTAGCTAGGATTGCTAATGTTTAGTAGTATTGCAGTATTACTTAATAGTACATAGTAATATTATATTAACACCTAACAGTGATTAAAAGCACCTGGTTAAAGCACCAGGCTTAAACTTGAGAGTCTGAGTTCGGCCTGTTGTGTGATTTTGGCCTTTCACTTTCTCTGAGTCCTAGAAAGAACCAATGGTAAAGCACTACTGAAAATGCTGCCAAGAAAACTGCATGAATTTGTCCAAGCAGTCACTGGGAGTTAACAATGACTCAGAGTGGCACCAAAACAAAACAAAACAGCTTAACTAATTTGCTGAATACTAGAATACTGGTAGATTCTTTCTTTCTTTCAAGTAGAGAATTTGTTATCCCCCACCCCAACTGTTCTGGTCATGATTTGTAGGCTTTTCTCAGGTTTGAGATCCAGGCTCTGGATCAGCTGATTAGCTGCCCCTTGCTTCCTCCAGAGACTTTTCTATCAATACATTCACTCCAGTTAATTTCTCTGCTGCTCCTGGAAAAGCAATCTGCTTAAATTCTGCACCTTCTGAAATTGAAGATACTCGGATGTAATCAAGATCTTAAAGTTAAATACTTAGACAATTGTGCCACATGGGTTTTAGGGAAAGGCTGTACTGATATTAGCTTGCCAAAGTTACTGTGGTGAAAATCAAAGTGTGGATCCTGTACATTTGATGATTTTAACTGAATCTGAACCTTTCTATTTCCTAAGGAGAAAAAGAGACTCCATAGATTATGAAGACAGAGGATTTTTTTTAATCAGATAATCATATCAATTTTCTGTTTCTGCTTACAATAATTATATCCTGACTGCTTTTAATTATATTTTTTATTATTCAGATGTTGAAGTTGAAAAAACAATCTATCAATAACCCCGTGCAACATACATTATAGGATTACTTCTGCACACAATGAGAAATTAAAATAGCACTGAATATTTTATCCTTCAGAAAAAAGCATAGTACTCTTCAAATGTCTGAAAAGATGTTACTTAGATGATCAAACTTTACTCTCGGTTACTCTGCAGGGCAGAGCAAAGGGTAAAGGATTTAAGATAAAGAAAGGCAAATTCCAGAAGAAAGGAAGTAAGTAAGTAAGTGCTCAAGTAAGAGCACTTTGACAATGGAATCGATTACTCAGAAAGGAGATTGGCTCCTTTCTCCTGGATGTGTTTAGTCACAGGCTAGAGTGCCATTTTTCTGGGATAATTTTATATGGATTCCTTCACTCAGTGGGGATTGGACTTGGCCTCTTCCAACAATATGTTTCTGTGACTTTCTTCATCCTTTAGTTCTCCCAAGCTGTCAGTGCTCACTGTTTTTATTTTCTGGGACTGTTTCCATTGAGTGAAAACTTTTCACGCTTTCATAAATTTGTAGTTAATATAGTGTCAGGTGTGAACACATAGTGTGCAAAGCTCTTCATCCACCACATTCTGCCTGCAGGATAATCTCTCAAGTGATTGGCTTTTAAACAAGTTATTCTACTCCAGATGAAGCCGTCTCTCATAAAACCTACGAAGGAAATTAATGTTTATTATAAAACAAGTGAATGCTATAAATAGTATCCAGAATCAAAATCCTTACCTTTACCAAAGTTTACAGCTTTAAAGGCTACCTATGAATGTTAAGCTGTCACCTAGGGTCAGAAGCAATGTGAGGTATGTGGTATTTGCCAGTAATACCTGCAGTAATACCTGCAATCTATGTTCCAATTGTAAGCTTCCCATAAAGTGTCTGGTTGGTTGTGGGAAGAAGTACAGCGTCAGCCATGAGAGGGTTTTGCTTCCATCCTGCATACCCTTTGCTATGTTAATGCCTGGCGTACTGGTAAAGATTGGGCAGGCCCATGTTCCAGTGTACCCTTAGTCATAGAAATCAATTGGCTAACTTTAGGCTATTAACATACTGTATATTTCTTGGAAGAAATATAATAGGGCTGTTGTATGTATGTGAACTTAGTTGTCATATTTTGGAAAGCAATCATCCCAGATGGAAGGAGGGGTCAAGCAAGGAATCAGCGTGGACTTCCTAAATAATACAAGTGGGCTAGGTCTGACCTCCCCGCCCCCCAAATACCAAGTCTGGGAAGTTTCCTGTACTATAGGAAGAGAACAATAAAGTAGCCAGTTTTAATTCTACATTTGTAGATCTGGTTGCTCACACCTGACACACATAATTCTTGCTGGATCAGAACTTACTTATAAAGGTCCCTTGAGAAACCAGGGTTTGAGACTTTCTCTTTCAGCAAAACATTCACAACACAAGCAGCAACTGCGTCCATTCTGTCAATTTACCCATGAAAATAAAGGTTAGTTTCCTCAGTCAGTAGCCTTTCTCATATATAAAGTTCAAATATTAACCGCAAACATCCCGAGGATCACAACATGGTAACAAAGAGAACTTCTATATCTCTTTGCTGCTATTTAGTGATCATTTGCACTTTTGCAACCCAAGTTTAGTAGCCCTGACAAACACTGTTTTAGATTCCTTATATGCAACATGTCAAGCCTAATATGAGACCCACAGTGCCTAACATTTGTTTGCCAATTGTCCAGGCTCCTTTCTAAGGCTGCAAGAATAGAAGATATGGTTAATTAACTCCCAGGACTACAAAAACTGAAAAGATGACAATTTGCCAGATGCTTTAGGATCTGTGGTTACGCACATGAATAGCCAGTTATCAAATAGGATGAGGTACTTCATCCAAGCACTTCCCCAGTTGACTGGAAAACAAGAAAGGAGATGGAATCTCTTTCATAAATCTCCCAGGTTAAATGGAAGTAAAAGCTTCTTTAGAAGATCCAAACAAAGCGTTCTTCAATTTGAAAAAAGAACAGTATGATGGATGTGGACATAGATAATATTTGCTCTCCTGTCCCATGAGGGCAGGAGTAAACGGTGGAGAAGGATACCTTCTGTATATATTGCTGAAATGTGCATACGGTAGATCCATAGACATTGAACAGGAAGCTACGTACAGTTCTGTTTCAAGTTTATATCCATAATTCTGCCGGGTCAATAATTCAAAAGTCCTGTCATCCACTGCAATGTCCCCTGGTTTTTAGAATGGGGTTCTTTCATATTTTAAAGAGATATTAAAAGACCAGAGGAAGTGTCCCACATTTGAAATAATGCCATTTTCATTACAATCAACACAAGTCAAGTTGATTTACTTGAGCCGAGAGAATCTGGCAGTCGAAACAAAACTGGGCTAATAATAAGCCATTTTTATTTTCTTTGACTGAGCCTCCAATGGCCCGGCTTTGTTTTTCCTATTTCCATCATGTTGTCAAATGGAATAATCATCAGAATGTTTTTGAATTTAAGCCTCTCTCCCAAAGGCAAAATAAAAATACCCACCACGTTATTTCACTGCTCCTTGCCTGCAAGAAGAAACTTATGCTTGCCATATATCTGGAAGAGAGAGTTGGCAGCTGAAAAAGATAACATTCTGAACATATTTCCTCACATTGTTTTACCTGCTTTAACTGTTCACAGATGGTGCCTCTAAATCTTGCTTTATATGTTATTAGAAAGAGATACACATAGCTTCAAGACCACACCTCACTTCAGAAGCATTCCAGCTACAAATTAATCCAACCCTCTGCCAAAGATGGCTTAGGAATTTCCTTCCTAATTTCCCCCCTTTTTTTTTCCAGTTTAGCATCTACAGAATTGCTAGGAATAGCCTCTCACCAGCATGCCCCCTCTAGAGTCAGAAACTGAATTCCTTTCCTGTATTTAGTGGGAGCACAGAACAATTCTATACAGCGTTATTCATCCTTAAATATGATTGAGTTCCATGGGCGTTAATCACAATTCATTTGTCCTCTTGATTTTAGAGGAACTCCAGAAAAACTACTCCCAATTATTTTTGGGGTCCTCTCTCTCTCTCTCTCTCTCTCTCCCTCCCTCCCTCCCTCTCTCTCTACATCAGATTCTACATCAGAATCTACATCAGATTTGAATGCCTTTTACACCTTTTAGGGCCATGTATTACATATAGATTTTGATTTTATGTTGGGGCCATAGACCAAAAAGTGGGAGGGATCAGGAATTTTTTCTCAATTAATTCCTGTCATGTGATTGGACTGTTTGTGGGTCAGTCTGAGTAATAGACAGAGCTTGAAAATATCTTGGCCATGATATTAGCATTTCCTTCTTTCTCACAAGCATATATATAGATCCAGACCTCCCATAGTCTTAGAACAATTAGAACATATCCTTGTAGGTGTGGCCTTCAAAAAGAAAGATATCCTTTCCAAAAGAAAATCCTTTGGAAATCCATTCCTACTCCCACACCATTCAAAGGATGTTCATCCCAAATTATATAGTGGGGTTGTCTTTGGGACAACCATGACCTGTATGATTGAGAATCTCTACAGATTTTTAGCTATACAATATGGGATGGATTCCATCCAGAGGAAAAATTGCAGACTACAAGACCAGGAGGACTACTCAGGTTACCCTGAGGACATAGAAAAACCTCCAAGTGTTTCAATTCCTCTCCAAAAGGATGCAAATTACTAGCAGTCTGCTAGAAATATGAATCCTTCCATTCCTTACTATCCCATCAGAGCTGAAGAAGCTTCTTAAATGAGAAGCGAAATGTCTTCAAAAGAAAAAAGAAGAAAGTCCAGTTGCCTCCTGAAAAAGCACCTTTGGGATTCTCAGAAATTAGTTTATTGGTTCTACATGATGAACAATTGTAGTTTGTTTATTTGTTTGTTTGTTTGCTTATTGTTTAAATTTGTATCCCGCCTTTCTTCCCCATTCAAGGGGAACACAAATAGTTACAAATAATTAAGTATGTTGCTTACATGCCCATAGCACAAGTTGTTTCTTTGCATGCACATAAATGCCCTGGTGCTTGGCTCTTTTGAGGATTCTCTCCATATTAATAACTTCAATCAATCTTTAAAATATTTTTTCCATAGCTGAATTTATAGAGTGCACCTCTGAACACATCCCCCTTTCATGTGAACATCTTTGAAGCCTCTTTGCCTGACAGTGATGTACCTGAAATGGTGCCCCACCTTGCCTCATCATTATCTGTCTTCTTAATGTCTCCTTTTGAGATGTATTGCAATGAGTGTCTGTCAGAAAAAGTAAACATAAGAAATGTTGCATGAAATATTTCCTATAGGGGTAAGCAGATGCCTCTGAAAATCCAGAAGGTTATCATGCCAACAGCTTCTTCTCTCTTGTTGATTGGCCCAAGAATGACTTTATGGGATAGCTAGAAAGATAAATTTACATGTGATTTGTAGCAGTGGATTCTTGATGGATGTTGTATGTTAATATATGAAAGAGGGAGTAGGAGATCCAGAAAGAAAAAGAAAGGCTATTGTCAAGCACTAGTCACTTTTTTTTGGTCACATTTGTAGTTTGGATGACATTTTATATTGCTACTCTTAACATATGTATACTTTTTCTTCCATTAATGGATTGGATATATGTAATAAAATTACATTGCCTTGTCCTCCTGCTTCTGCCAAGGAAAGTCTTAGTGTCAGGTCAATCTGCATCTTTTAAATGAGTTGTTAGCACAGAATTATAGATAAAAATAAACAGCAAAAATCAAAATCCTTGTAAACTAAATACGATAAGCGAATTAAATTTACTTACTAAACAATTTCTTAGCAATGTTTTTGATCAGCCACATAAAGCAGTGCAAGAGAGCCTTCCTTGGAAGAAAGTTTCATAATGTTGCAACAAGCATCTCAAAGCTATTTGGCCACAGGTTCATCCATCATATTAATGGATGTTTTGTTGGTTAAGTACATTAACCTATAATCCTTGCTTTACAAACCAAATGGCAGTGTTGTGACTTCATGCTAAACCAAAGCCAAACAAGCCAGATCAAAGCAACACAATGTGGGAACCAAGTTTAAAGATTATTTCAATAGACAGGCAAAAGCACCTTCTTCTTCCTTCCTTTCTTTTTTTTTTCAAATATCCTGGTTCAAAACTAGGGAAAATTAGAGAAGAGACACTTATTGTACAATTGTTGCTGAACTAAACTCTCAGCATCTCTCTTGAATGATCAGACTGACTGAGGAGATGTCGATCAGTAACCTGTAAAAGGGCATTTTGCCTAAACAGGATTTTAAATGTCTTCACAATAATTTGTCAACAAATTTGAAGCTTATTTGGCTTTCATTAAGAAATGGTAGATATTTGTGATAGTTATAGAGCCTTCCTCCTTGCAAGTTTCACATCTTTGAGGAACTTTCTTTTTTTAAAAAAGAAGTTTTTATTGTTTAAAGAAAGGGCATAAAAGAACATTAAGAACAATACATAACACACATAACACATATACAACACAAACATAATACATCAATATATGCAGTTATGGTGTTTCAACTTTGATATGTTTCAATACACATACACTTTAAAACAATATCCTATCTAACTTATATAACCTAAATCTATTACATTCCATCACCCTCTTCTTTCTGTTCCCAACTTTCTTTTATTTATTCTCTAACCAGTTATACCATTTATTCCAGTAATCATAAAATATTGATTCCCCTTTGTTTTGAGTTTTCATCGTAAGTCGATCTAATTCTGCACAGTCCAAGATTTTCTGTATTAGCTTTTCTTCTATTGGTAAGACTTTTTGCTTCCAATTCTGTGCAAAAAGCAGTCTCGCCGCTGTGATTATGTGTATGATCAGATACATTTCTTCTTTCTTTAATCCTCCTGGAGGAATCCCTAATAAGTACATTTTGGGTTTTTTTTCCAGCTTTATCCCTAGTATTTCTTGGATCCATTTCCTAATTTTATTCCAATATTGTTTTGCAAGTGGGCATGTCCACCACATGTGGTAAAAGGTACCGGGATCAAAGTTGCATTTTCGGCAGTTCGGTGGCACGCTTGGGAACATTTTGGCTAGTCTAGCTGGTAGAAGATGCCATCTATATAACATTTTTACTTGATTCTCCTTATATGTTACTGCCATTGTCCTTTTATAATTTTTTGTCCAAATCATTTGCTATTTTTCTAATTCTATCATGTATCTGAAATTTTTCGCCCAAGCAATCATTGTGTCTTTAACAATTTTCTCCTCCATTTTCCAATTAAGCAAGAAGCTATATCCTTTTTTTGTTTGATTTTTGTCTCCCCCCCAATATAATTTTATCAAATCCTTGTAGCTCCCTATAAATACCAAAATTTTGAACATCTTTTTTATACCTTAA